>JAODAL010064717.1:0-18579 GCA_025379985.1 Phyllomedusa bahiana
CACCCACACTCTGGAACCACTGCCCCAACACATCAACCCTCCCTCCACTTTCACCGCTTAAAAAGCAACCTGAAAACCCATTTCTCGGGCTTCCCCTAAAACCCTTTCACTAACCTTGTCACTACTTCCTCTACAGACATGTCGGGCCCCTCACCTCCTGTCTCTTTCCCCCTCCTTGTAGATTGAAAAGCCCTCGCGGCAGGGTCCTCTCTCCCTCTGTCGTGCCAATTGCCATTCATCACTTATCATTGTACTCGTTTGACCTATGTTATATATGTAACCCCCTCGAATGTACAGCGCCCTGGAATCAATGGCGGTTTAAAATAAATAATAATAATAATAATAATGTAGATGAGCAATATTGGCTTGACAATTATTCCTTTTTGCTTCTCAAAGATTCAGTGAATCAGAAGTAAATTGAGGATTTGTTACAACCTATAGAGGGCGCAGTAAAAGCTTTCCAGCCCCTTTTCCCATAATGCCTTGTGATATGCAGATGCTTAGTAGTGGGCTAAAAGGCAATCAAAACACTAAACACCTTAACTGGTGCTCTCCATAAGGAGAGATGTTCCCCCATATTTGATAGGAAGCAGAGGTGAATAGAAACAAGGTCCAGAGTGTGTCCTTCTGTGCGATCAGCTGCGGAGGGCTCTCTGAGCGACTGAAGGAGGAAGAAAGTGACAAGAGCTCAGTGACAGCCAAATGGTTTGTGTCGATAGATTGAAGTCACCCTTGAACCAGAAGTAGCCGAAAAAGGCAATGGTCAGTAAATGGCCCCCTTTTAGTTTGGAGAGAAAATAGATTTGGACAGAGTAGACCTCACCAGAAAGAAGGGCAAGGGTAAGAGGAGATGATGAGGGGTTGAAGGAACAGATATCTGGAAAGAGCTGGCCTTCACCACCACTTAGTTGGGGAACAGAGGTATAAGCCGTTATCATTTACCTACAGAGGAGGAAATTCTGTCCATGGTCCTGACACACACACAAAACCTCATGGGCATTGTCAGGACGTATAGGGGCCACCTACCTTCCTTACTGTTAAATGTAATCAGTGCTTCACCCAGATCCGGGATCATCTCCACCTTCTCTACAGATCCACCTCCATTCCGGGGACTCTCAAAGTAGTTTGTGATGATGTCCTCAAGTGTTATCGGAGAAGCCCTCGGCCAGGACCGTTCTGGTGTCTTCCAAGGGTTTCACTCTCAGATTGTACTGAGACGCTCGGTGGTGCCTGGAGAATTGGTCAAGGAAATCCAAGGTGTCTATAAAAGGAGATTAGAAATGTGTAACCATAACACTACACTACAGTGAGATCGGTGCGATCAGTGTGATCCGTGAGGTCGGTGCGGTCAGTGAGGTCAGTGTGATCCGTGAGGTCGGTGCGGTCAGTGAGGTCAGTGTGATCCGTGAGGTCGGTGCGGTCAGTGAGGTCGGTGCAATCAGTGAGGTCGGTGCAATCAGTGAGGTCGGTGCAATCAGTGAGGTCAGTGCTATCAGTGAGGTCGGTGCGGTCAGTGAGGTCAGTGTGATCTGTGAGGTCGGTGCGGTCAGTGAGGTTGCTGTGATCAGTGAGGTCGGTGCAATCAGTGAGGTTGCTGTGATCAGTGAGGTCGGTGCAGTCAGTTAGGTCGGTGCAATCAGTGAGGTCGGTGCAATCAGTGAGGTCGGTGCGATCAGTGAGGTCGGTGCGATCCGTGAGGTCGGTGCGGTGAGGGAGGTCGATGTGGTCAGGGAGGTCAGTACAGTTAGGTAGGTCATCCTGATCAGGGAGGTCGGTGTGGTCAGGGAGGTCATCCTGATCAGTGAGGTCGGTGTGATCAGTGAGGTCGGTGTGATCAGTGAGGTCGGTGTGATCAGTGAGGTCGGTGCGATCAGTGAGGTCGGTGCGATCAGTGAGGTCGGTGAGATCATGAGGGCGGTGTGATCAGTTTAGGTCATCCTGATCATGAGGTCGGGACGATCAAATGAGGGTTTGGTTTCGATCAGTGAGGTCGGTGCAGTCAGTGAGGTCGGTGCAGTCAGTGAGGTCGGTGCGCTCAGTGAGGTCGGTGCGATCAGTGAGGTCGGTGCGATCAGTGAGGTCGGTACGATCAGTGAGGTCGGTGCGATCAGTGAGGTCGGAGCGATCAGTGAGCACGGTGCGATCAGTGAGGTCGGTGCGAACAGTGTGCGATCAGTGAGGTCGGTGTGATCAGTGAGGTCATCCTGATCAGTGAGGTCGGTGCAGTCAGTGAGGTCGGTGCGGTCAGGGAGGTCGGTGGGATCAGTGAGGTCGGTGCGATCAGTGAGGTCGGCGCGATCAGTGAGGTCATCCTGATCAGTGAGATCGGTGCGATCAGTGTGATCCGTGAGGTCGGTGCGGTCAGTGAGGTCGGTGTGATCAGTGAGGTCATCCTGATCAGTGAGATCGGTGCGATCAGTGTGATCCGTGAGGTCGGTGCGGTCAGTGAGGTCGGTGTGATCAGTGAGGTCGGTGTGATCAGTGAGGTCGGTGTGATCAGTGAGGTCGGTGCAGTCAGTGAGGTCGGTGCAGTCAGTGAGGTCGGTGCGATCAGTGAGGTCGGTGCGATCAGTGAGGTCGGTGCGATCAGTGAGGTCGGTGTGATCAGTGAGGTCGGTGTGATCAGTGAGGTCATCCTGCTCAGTGAGGTCGGTGCGGTCAGGGAGGTCGGTGCGGTGAGGGAGGTCGGTGTGGTCAGGGAGGTCAGTACAGTTAGGGCGTCATCCTGATCATTGAGGTCGGTCATATCCGATTGTAAAGTATAACAATGTTGATAATACCGCCCACTGAGCTGAAAGCCTTCATTGTTCAGATATGCATAAAAACCTGTGCTTTGGCCTTTAATATATGGCGCTTACTTAGGATACATCCATCCTCTAGAATCCCACAGGTTTCCACGATTTAGTTTTTTGTTACTATATTTGGCCTTAGGAAATCCCTGCTGTGTAGACTCGTGGTCGGATTTTCGTCTGATGTCTATGGGGATGATTTACGGTCGGTTTTTAAACTCATTCCAAATCCAAAGTCAGTCATAAAAGCCGACTATAAGTCTTTGCTGTGTAGATGGCCCTTAGAGTGTCACCTGCCTGTATCTGTGTGTAAGTGCCAATTCTCTTCACATATGTCTTGGAAACGCATTAGGACGGAGGGAATGGTCTATTGCGATCACCCTGGCATTTATGAGAGAACTAACAGGTACTGCTGGATAGCATAAAAGGCACAAACTTGTTACCTTCTATAAAAGCCACAATGGTGTAGCACCTATGTGGGCCCTCTCAACCTGTGGGCCTCATAGCAGCTGCTATGGCTATAGTTACACCTATGTCTGACCATGCAGGGAGGCTTTGGTCTGTGCCCCTATATACATAAAACTTGTGTTTTTCATTTTTTTCATCATACCAATGTTGCAGGTGAAGGTGATGACTGCAGAGCTGCGCTCACAAAGCTGCTCCACATAGAAGTCGCTGTCCGCGTCCCTGCCACTGATGTTCTCAACCAGGTATTTCAGCACGTCCAGGGTGCAGGGTTCCTGGATGTTCTCTATCAGGACACGCGATGGCCCAGTGCCTGACGTCACCACCTCCTCATCACCTGCTGGCTTCACCGTCCCTGGGAGTGAGGAGGAATGACAATGGTGAGCCAGGAAGAAACACAGATTAACCCCATCACCGCTGCCGCCAGTTTTGACCTTCCTGACTGAGCCACATTTTGAAATCTGACATGTGTCACTTGATGTGGGAATAACTTTTTGATACTTTTACCTATTTATGTGATTCAGAAATTTTTTTCTCATTGTGCTTTAAGTTACTAATAAATTTTGGTAATTTCAATCCAAAAATATAAAAATGTCGTGAACATTTTGTAAAGAATTTTCCATTTTCAAAGTTCAAAAAGTTCTGTGTGTAAGACAAATAATTATTCCAGACAAAATAGTTTATACTTTGCATCTACCACATGTCTACTGTGGGCTTGCATCATTTTTTAATTATTCACATTTTCAACAAATTCTGCAACATATTTTTTTGGGGGGCCAGTCCAGTTCTGACGTGGCTTTGAGGGGCCTGTATGTTAGACATCCCCATAAATGACTCCATCTGAGAAACTACAAAGTATTTACAACAGCATTTAGGATGTTTGTTATCGACGTATTTTCATAGAAGTTAAAGAAAAGTGGAGGTGAAATTTCAAAATTTCACTCTTTTTTTCCACATTTTTAATTTTTACCCATTATTTACTGGAACACAGTAGATGACAACAGGGAAAGGAAACACCATATGGATTCAACCAATTCTGCCGTTTTTATAGATATCCGATATGTGGCCCCAGTGCGCTATTTGGCTCAACCACAAGCTTCAGAGAAGGAGGAACACCTACTGGACTTTGGGGTCTCATTTTCAATAAGATTTAATTTAGGCACTGTGAGGAAAATTCACTCAAATATGACAAGTCATACTTCATCTCCAACTTCAAACTCTAGTCACATCAGACAAATGGCCCCAGGACCCAGGAAAGCCTCAATTAATTAGCCCAGCTCAGACCCATTGTAAATGTCCTTCCATAGGAAGCCATCCCAGCAGGAGATCACATCAAAAGTATCCTCATTTCAATCAATTAACACCTGAGACACGTGCTCTCTCAAACCCCAAGCTTCAAAGACTTGATTAAACCAAGGCCAGATCCAGCAGCCGTCTCTATATCATTAAGATTCATAGGAACCTGTTCACAACTGGTCTGTGGCGCATTCATATTTCAAAATATAATCTTCCGCACGTCCCGCTGCCACTCTCCGAGGTTCTGGGAGGCATGGGTACTGAGAAATCCAAAGCTGGACTTAGGAAGCCCATAGGATAGGGGTGCCTGGTACCAGGGCGTAGCTTGGGCCCATCCATTTCTGATGGTGCCACTGGTTCAGTTCTGTCCCAAGGTCCTGCCGCAGTATGGCACCTTTTGTGTTTTGGGCAAGAAACTGCATGGCCAGAGAGGGAGGAGTTTGTAGACCATCCCAAGGTGTGTGGGGAGTGTATAGGGGCGCCCCCGTGGCTGGGCCCATCCGGATAAAGCAAGACCCAGGTGAGCCCATTGTTGCATTCAGGAGGGGGGGTACCTAAACAGCATTTTTCCAGGGGCATCCACAGAACCAGGGCCCCATTAGACCCCCATGAGGGCCCAGTGACCACCAATCTCAGGTAGCTGGACACATTTTACTGCCTTTTGTTTGTAACCATACTTATATTTGCACCTCTGACTCTTATCTGTATAATATTATCATTTTGTATATATTTGTGTGCCCTCTAAGTTGAATTAAATCTATAAACTTTAATCTGAGCTAGTCTGTCTTGATAACTGAATTCACCCGCCTATTATTTGGTCTTAAATATATAGCTACCCCGAGGCTGATTCCTGGCCTTGTTATAAGTCGGTAACGGATCGGTCTTATAACCAAACTAGAAACTGGTGGCAGCTTATTTGACTGGTAGAGCTTTGTTTAACCAGCGTGGGTAAACAAATCTCTTCCAGCCGTTCAGGGTCGTAGGCTTGTAGTATGTTCTCTCGTCCTCCTTGGGTCTCCCTGTGCTCGTGCGGACAGGGGTTAACAGTGAAACAGTATCTGGATGACCACGTGAAACCCTAAAGGGAGCCCGACGTCTCGAAACACCCCAAATCAGGCCGTCGACCCTTGAGTGAGCTGGCGGGGGACTTTTCCTGACAGGCACCATTTCAAGGTGCTAAAACTTAGTAAAACACCCCTAAAAGGAACCCATATCGGAAACTACACCACTTAAGGAATATATGCAGGGGTGTAGTGAGTATATCGACCCCACAGGTGTTTCACAAATTTTATTAGCATTAGGCTGAAAAATGAAAAATAATTTTTTTTCCTATAATTTGAACTTGTTCCAAGCTCAGTAATACTGTATATGTGGGTATAAACTGCTGTTTGGGCGCATATCAGAGGGTACAAGTAAGAGAGAGGTCAGTGATATAAGCTTATAACACTGACCTCTCTCACCTCCTGCTGATAACACTGACCTCTCTCACCTCCCACTGATAACACTGACCTCTCTCACCTCCTGCTGATAACACTGACCTCTCTCACCTCCCACTGATAACACTGACCTCTCTCACCTCCTGCTGATAACACTGACCTCTCACCTCCTGCTGATAACACTGACCTCTCACCTCCTGCTGATAACACTGACCTCTCTCACCTCCTGCTGATAACACTGACCTCTCTCCTCCTGCTGATAACACTGACCTCTCTCACCTCCCGCTGATAACACTGACCTCTCTCACCTCCTGCTGATAACACTGACCTCTCTCACTTCCCGCTGATAACACTGATCTCTCACAACAAGCTGATAAAAGTGACTACTCTAACCTCCTGCTGATAACACTGACCTCTCTCACCTCCTGCTGATAACACTGACCTCTCTCACCTCCCGCCAATAACACTGACCTCTCTCATCTCCTGCTGATAACACTGACCTCTCTCACCTCCTGCTGATAACACTGACCTCTCTCACCTCCTGCTGATAACACTGACCTCTCTCACTTCCCGTTGATAACACTGATCTCTCACATCCTGCTGATAACATTGACTTCTCTAAGTTCCTGCTGATAACACTGACCTCTCTAACCTCCTGCTGATAACACTGACCTCTCTCACTTCCTGCTGATAACACTGACCTCTCTCACTTCCCGCTGATAACACTGATCTCTCACATCCTGCTGATAACATTGACTTCTCTAAGCTCCTGCTGATAACACTAACCTCTCTCACCTAACACTGATAACACTGACCTCTCTCACCTCCTGCTGATAACACTGACCTCTCTCACCTCCCGCCCATAACACTGACCTCTCTCTCCTCCTGCTGATAACACTGACCTCTCTCACCTCCCGCCCATAACACTGACCTCTCTCTCCTCCTGCTGATAACACTGACCTCTCCCAGCTCTCGCTAATAACATTGACCTCTCCCAACTCCTGCTGATAACACTGGCCTCTCTCATCTCTCACTGATAACACTGGCCTCTCTCATCTCCTGCTGATAACACTGGCCTCTCTCATCTCTCACTGATAACACTGGCCTCTCTCATCTCCTGCTGATAACACTGGCCTCTCTCATCTCCTGCTGATAACACTGGCCTCTCTCACCTCCTGCTGATAACACCGACCTCTCTCACCTCCTGCTGATAACACTGGCCTCTCTCATCTCTCACTGATAACACTGGCCTCTCTGACCTCCTGCTGATAGCACATAACTCTCCTATCTCCTGCTGATAAAACTGACTTCTCCCAGCTCTCGCTAATAACATTGACCTCTCCCACCTCCTGCTGATAACACTGGCCTCTCTCATCTCCTGCTGATAACACTGGCCTCTCTCATCTCCTGCTGATAACACTGACCTCTCTCACCTCCTGCTGATAACACTGACCTCTCTCACCTCCTGCTGATAACACTGGCCTCTCTCATCTCCTGCTGATAACACTTATACTTCTGTCACCTCCTGCTAACACTGGCCTCTCTCATCTCCTGCTGATAACACTGGCCTCTCTCATCTCCTGCTGATAACACTGGCCTCTCTCATCTCCTGCTGATAACACTGGCCTCTCTCATCTCCTGCTGATAACACTGATCTCTCTCCCCTCCCACTGATAACACTGACCTCTCTCATCTCCTGCTGATAACACTGGCCTCTCTCATCTCCTGCTGATAACACTGGCCTCTCTCATCTCTCACTGATAACACTGGCCTCTCTCATCTCCTGCTGATAACACTGGCCTCTCTCATCTCTCACTGATAACACCGACCTCACTCACCTCCTGCTGATAACACTGGCCTCTCTCATCTCTCACTGATAACACCGACCTCTCTCACCTCCTGCTGATAACACTGACCTCTCTCACCTCCCGCTGATAACACTGACCTCTCTCACCTCCTGCTGATAACACTGACCCCTCTCACCTCCTGCTGATAACACTGACCTCTCTCACCTCCTGCTGATAACACTGATCTCTCTCACCTCCTGCTGATAACACTGAGCCCTCTCACCTCCTGCTGATAACACCGACCTCACTCACCTCCTGCTGATAACACTGAGCCCTCTCACCTCCTGCAGATAACACTGGCCTCTCTCACCTCCTGCTGATAACACTGACCTCTCTCATCTCCTGCTGATAACACTGGCCTCTCTCATCTCCTGCTGATAACACTGACCTCTCTCATGTCTATCTGATAACACTGGCCTCTCTCATCTCCTGCTGATAACACTGGCCTCTCTCACCTCCTGCTGATAACACTGGCCTCTCTCATCTCTCACTGATAACACTGGCCTCTCTCATCTCCTGCTGATAACACTGGCCTCTCTCATCTCCTGCTGATAACACTGGCCTCTCTCATCTCCTGCTGATAACACTGGCCTCTCTCATCTCCTGCTGATAACACTTATACTTCTGTCACCTCCTGCTAACACTGACCTCTCTCACCTCCTGCTGATAACACTGACCTCTCTCACCTCCTGCTGATAACACTGACCTCTCTCACCTCCTGCTGATAACACTGACCTCTCTCACCTCCTGCTGATAACACTGACCTCTCGCACATCCTGCTGATAACACTTATACTTCTGTCACCTCCTGCTAACACTGACCTCTCTCACCTCCTGCTGATAACACTGACCTCTCTCACCTCCTGCTGATAACACTGACCTCTCTCACCTCCTGCTGATAACACTGGCCTCTCTCATCTCCTGCTGATAACACTGGCCTCTCTCATCTCCTGCTGATAACACTGGCCTCTCTCATCTCCTGCTGATAACACTGGCCTCTCTCATCTCTCACTGATAACACGGACCTCTCTCACCTCCTGCTGATAACACTGGCCTCTCTCATCTCTCACTGATAACACCGACCTCTCTCATCTCCTGCTGATAACACTTATACTTCTGTCACCTCCTGCTAACACTGACCTCTCTCACCTCCTGCTGATAACACTGATCTCTCTCCCCTCCTGCTGATAACACTGGCCTCTCTCATCTCCTGCTGATAACACTGGCCTCTCTCATCTCCTGCTGATAACACTGGCCTCTCTCATCTCCTGCTGATAACACTGGCCTCTCTCATCTCCTGCTGATAACACTGGCCTCTCTCATCTCTCACTGATAACACGGACCTCTCTCACCTCCTGCTGATAACACTGGCCTCTCTCATCTCTCACTGATAACACCGACCTCTCTCATCTCCTGCTGATAACACTTATACTTCTGTCACCTCCTGCTAACACTGACCTCTCTCACCTCCTGCTGATAACACTGATCTCTCTCCCCTCCTGCTGATAACACTGACCTCTCTCATCTCCTGCTGATAACACTGACCTCTCTCATCTCCTGCTGATAACACTGACCTCTCTCATCTCCTGCTGATAACACTGACCTCTCTCACCTCCCGCTGATAACACTGACCTCTCTCATCTCCTGCTGATAACACTGACCTCTCTCATCTCCTGCTGATAACACTGGCCTCTCTCATCTCCTGCTGATAACACTGGCCTCTCTCATCTCCTGCTGATAACACTGGCCTCTCTCACCTCCTGCTGATAACACTGGCCTCTCTCACCTCCTGCTGATAACACTGGCCTCTCTCACCTCCTGCTGATAACACTGGCCTCTCTCACCTCCTGCTGATAACACTGGCCTCTCTCATCTCTCACTGATAACACTGGCCTCTCTCACCTCCTGCTGATAACACTGGCCTCTCTCACCTCCTGCTGATAACACTGGCCTCTCTCATCTCTCACTGATAACACTGACCTCTCTCACCTCCCGCTGATAACACTGACCTCTCTCACCTCCCGCTGATAACACTGACCTCTCTCACCTCCTGCTGATAACACTGATCTCTCTCCCCTCCTGCTGATAACACTGACCTCTCTCACCTCCTGCTGATAACACTGACCTCTCTCACCTCCTGCTGATAACACTGACCTCTCTCACCTCCCGCTGATAACACTGACCTCTCTCTCACCTCCCGCTGATAACACTGACCTCTCTCACCTCCCGCTGATAACACTGACCTCTCTCCCCTCCTGCTGATAACACTGACCTCTCTCACCTCCTGCTGATAACACTGACCTCTCTCACCTCCCGCTGATAACACTGACCTCTCTCACCTCCTGCTGATAACACTGACCTCTCTCCCCTCCTGCTGATAACACTGACCTCTCTCAGCTCCTGCTGATAACACTGACCTCTCTCACCTCCTGCTGATAACACTGACCTCTCTCACCTCCCGCTGATAACACTGACCTCTCTCACCTCCCGCTGATAACACTGACCTCTCTCACCTCCCGCTGATAACACTGACCTCTCTCCCCTCCTGCTGATAACACTGACCTCTCTCACCTCCTGCTGATAACACTGACCTCTCTCATCTCCTGCTGATAACACTGACCTCTCTCCCCTCCTGCTGATAACACTGACCTCTCTCATCTCCTGCTGATAACATTTGCACCTCTCTCATCTCTCACTGATAACACTGGCCTCTCTCATCTCTCACTGATAACACTGGCCTCTCTCACCTCCTGCTGATAACACTGACCTCTCTCACCTCCTGCTGATAACACTGACCTCTCTCATCTCCTGCAGATAACACTGACCTCTCTCACTTCCTGCTGATAACACTGACCTCTCTCTCCTCCTGCTGATAACACTGACCTCTCTCACCTCCTGCTGATAACACTGACCTCTCTCATCTCCTGCAGATAACACTGGCCTCTCTCACCTCCTGCTGATAACACTGGCCTCTCTCATCTCTCACTGATAACACTGGCCTCTCTCACCTCCTGCTGATAACACTGATCTCTCTCATCTCCTGCTGATAACACTGGCCTCTCTCACCTCCTGCTGATAACACTGGCCTCTCTCATCTCTCACTGATAACACTGACCTCTCTCATCTCCTGCTGATAACACTGACCTCTCTCATCTCCTGCTGATAACACTGACCTCTCACCTCCTGCTGATAACACTGACCTCTCTCATCTCCTGCTGATAACACTGACCTCTCTCACCTCCTGCTGATAACACTGACCTCTCTCATCTCCCTCTGATAACACTGACCTCTCTCACCTCCTGCTGATAACACTGACCTCTCTCACCTCCTGCTGATAACACTGACCTCTCTCACCTCCTGCTGATAACACTGACCTCTCTCATCTCTCACTGATAACACTAGCCTCTCTCACCTCCCGCTGATAACACTGGCCTCTCTCATCTCTCACTGATAACACTGGCCTCTCTCATCTCCTGCTGATAACACTGGCCTCTCTCACCTCCTGCTGATAACACTGGCCTCTCTCATCTCTCACTGATAACACTGACCTCTCTCACCTCCTGCTGATAACACTGGCCTCTCTCATCTCTCACTGATAACACTGACCTCTCTCATCTCCTGCTGATAACACTGGCCTCTCTCACCTCCTGCTGATAACACTGATCTCTCTCATCTCCTGCTGATAACACTGGCCTCTCTCACCTCCTGCTGATAACACTGGCCTCTCTCATCTCTCACTGATAACACTGGCCTCTCTCATCTCCTGCTGATAACACTGGCCTCTCTCATCTCCTGCTGATAACACTGGCCTCTCTCACCTCCTGCTGATAACACTGATCTCTCTCATCTCCTGCTGATAACACTGGCCTCTCTCACCTCCTGCTGATAACACTGGCCTCTCTCACCTCCTGCTGATAACACTGGCCTCTCTCATCTCTCACTGATAACACTGGCCTCTCTCATCTCCTGCTGATAACACTGATCTCTCTCTCCTCCTGCTGATAACACTGACCTCTCTCACCTCCCGCTGATAACACTGGCCTCTCTCACCTCCTGCTGATAACACTGGCCTCTCTCATCTCTCACTGATAACACTGGCCTCTCTCATCTCCTGCTGATAACACTGGCCTCTCTCATCTCCTGCTGATAACATTTGCACCTCTCTCATCTCTCACTGATAACACTGGCCTCTCTCATCTCTCACTGATAACACTGGCCTCTCTCATCTCCTGCTGATAACACTGGCCTCTCTCATCTCCTGCTGATAACACTGACCTCTCTCACCTCCTGCTGATAACACTGACCTCTCTCATCTCCTGCTGATAACACTGACCTCTCTCACCTCCTGCTGATAACACTGACCTCTCTCACCTCCTGCTGATAACACTGACCTCTCACCTCCTGCTGATAACACTGACCTCTCTCTCCTCCCACTGATAACACTGACCTCTCTCTCCTCCCGCTGATAACACTGACCTCTCTCACCTCCTGCTGATAACACTGACCTCTCTCACCTCCCACTGATAACACTGACCTCTCTCATCTCCTGCTGATAACACTGACCTCTCTCATCTCCCACTGATAACACTGACCTCTCTCATCTCCTGCTGATAACACTGACCTCTCTCATCTCCTGCTGATAACACTGACCTCTCTCACCTCCTGCTGATAACACTGACCTCTCTCACCTCCTGCTGATAACACTGACCTCTCTCACCTCCTGCTGATAACACTGACCTCTCTCACCTCCTGCTGATAACACTGACCTCTCTCATCTCCCACTGATAACACTAACCTCTCTCACCTCCTGCTGATAACACTGGCCTCTCTCATCTCTCACTGATAACACTGGCCTCTCTCATCTCCTGCTGATAACACTGACCTCTCTCACCTCCTGCTGATAACACTGACCTCTCTCACCTCCTGCTGATAACACTGACCTCTCTCATCTCCCACTGATAACACTGACCTCTCTCACCTCCCGCTGATAACACTGACCTCTCTCACCTCCTGCTGATAACACTGACCTCTCTCACCTCCTGCTGATAACACTGACCTCTCTCACCTCCCACTGATAACACTGACCTCTCTCACCTCCCGCTGATAACACTGACCTCTCTCACCTCCTGCTGATAACACTGACCTCTCTCACCTCCTGCTGATAACACTGACCTCTCTCACCTCCTGCTGATAACACTGACCTCTCTCACCTCTCACTGATAACACTGACCTCTCTCACCTCCTGCTGATAACACTGACCTCTCTCACCTCCTGCTGATAACACTGACCTCTCTCATCTCTCACTGATAACACTGACCTCTCTCACCTCCTGCTGATAACACTGACCTCTCTCACCTCCCGCTGATAACACTGACCTCTCTCACCTCCCGCTGATAACACTGACCTCTCTCCCCTCCCGCTGATAACACTGACCTCTCTCACCTCCTGCTGATAACACTGACCTCTCTCACCTCCTGCTGATAACACTGACCTCTCTCACCTCCCGCTGATAACACTGACCTCTCTCACCTCCTGCTGATAACACTGACCTCTCTCACCTCCTGCTGATAACACTGACCTCTCTCACCTCCTGCTGATAACACTGACCTCTCTCACCTCCTGCTGATAACACTGACCTCTCTCACCTCCTGCTGATAACACTGGCCTCTCTCACCTCCCGCTGATAACACTGACCTCTCTCACCTCCCGCTGATAACACTGTCCTCTCTCCCCTCCCGCTGATAACACTGACCTCTCTCACCTCCTGCTGATAACACTGACCTCTCTCACCTCCTGCTGATAACACTGACCTCTCTCACCTCCCGCTGATAACACTGACCTCTCTCACCTCCTGCTGATAACACTGACCTCTCTCACCTCCTGCTGATAACACTGACCTCTCTCATCTCCCACTGATAACACTGACCTCTCTCACCTCCCGCTGATAACACTGACCTCTCTCATCTCCCACTGATAACACTGGCCTCTCTCATCTCCTGCTGATAACACTGACCTCTCTCATCTCCTGCTGATAACACTGACCCCTCTCATCCCCTGCTGATAACACTGACCTCTCTCATGTCTCACTGATAACACTGGCCTCTCTCATCTCCTGCTGATAACATTTGCACCTCTCTCTCTAGTCTTGTGCTGATAACGCTGACCTCTTTCATCTCTCACTGATAACCAGGGGCGTCACTAGGCTGTTTCATTCGGGGCTCCAGCTGCTGCCCAGAGTCAGTAGAGCTGCATAGTTACTACTGGTGCTGAAGCTCTGCTGCTGCCGCCCTGCGCAGGGGAAGTATCGGGAGAGGACAGAGAGTGAGCGGGGAGTCAGAGAGTGAGCGGGGAGGAATGTCGGCACTTCTTTCTTCATTGGGCGCTACTAACAATAGAAAAACAGCCAATATCCGGGAAAAACCCCAGGCATTTTAGGCCCCAAACCCCCCTACCATGGGGCCTAAGAAAAAGTGCGCTGAAAGGGGGAGAGTGAAACAGCTGACCCCCCCGCGCGCCACCCCGGGTTTTAGAACCGTTTCAGGAGGAGCGGAGGCGGGGCTAGAAACGCTGAGAGCTGAAGGGGGGAGGACCAAACGATGAGACTGGGAACGTGGGTGGACCCCAGAAAAGGGTAAAATAAAAGGGGGCGGATCGGGGAGGTTTTCCAAATGGGTTGGGGGCTTTTTTTAAAAAAAGGGGGGGGGTTCAAGCGGCAGCGCGAAAAATAACAGGAAAGCAAATAAAAATCGGGAAAAAGACCCCTGAGGGGGGAACAGGAAAGAGAGCAAAAGGAGTCTGGAAACTGCAAGTGACTGGGGCGGGCAGTGACGGAAAACAGCAAGCACAGAAACCACAAACCTCACCACCCCCTTTTCCCCTTTTTTCATATTTTGCCAGACCGGGTTTCCCAACCCCACTTTTTTCCTGAAACCCCTCATTAAATTGACTGCGAAAGATCAAGCCCCTGTTTACTAGGGGAAAGGGAAAAGGACCGGGCAGAATGGACTCCCCTCGGCGCACCCACTTCTCCAGCTCCACTCAGGCCGGGGGTTCTCCCATTAAAGGGTTTCAGAACCTCGCCACCGTGATAAAGGGAAGCCTGGATAAATTTTCACGAAGACCCAACCCGCCCACCCTTGACAGTCCCAATTTCATTAAAAGGGGTCCTTTCATTGAGAAATAGCACAGATTCTGCCCAATTTTTGGGGGGAAACCAAAAGTGGAAACGAAATGGCCCTTTTTCAAATAATAGAGTCGATGGCGCGTGGGTGAAAGTTGTAAAAACAGATCCAAGGGGCTTCCGCTTATCACCTCTTTTAACAAAAATTCCAAACCCGGACCTCAAAAGGCCCCCCAAAGGGGGTTTTCACACCCCTTTTTGCCGACGAAAATGCGGAATAAATTTTTCGCCCCCAATTAAAAACCGGCACCGGGCAGCCGCAAAAACCAAAAATTTCATGGTGCGCAACGCCATAAAAAATGTGCATGTCACTTTCTCCCCCCTTTCGTCGGATTCCTGACGGGGAGAAGAGACAGAACCATAGTTCCTATGAAAAGCTGGGGTTTTACCGTAATGTCTGGGGGACGATTTAAACGGGTATTGGAAAAGCGCCAATACAGTGCGTTTTTACGGCTAAAAACCCCCCCCCAAAAAAGCCAATTTAACCCGAGCCCTTACACAAAGAACAAAGGGTAGGGGGAAAAATCACACAGTCTGCCCCTCTGGGGATAGCAAAAATTGGAAACAATTATAAGCGCACTCCTTGGGGGGCCCCCTCAAAACTTTGGTTGCAAAGGGAAAAAACCCACCACACACCTACTTTGCTTTTTAAGTAGTTAAGGGATTATATTGTTTATAAAAAAATAAAAGTAGCAGTAAAGGGCTGTAAAAAAAGAAACCCCTGACCTTCACCCCATATATCCAACCCTTGCCCGCTCCTGTCACCTGAAAATTTCAAGAAAAATCCCCAGAACCGTCCATTTCTCACGGGAAAAAAAACGACTCAAACTCTCTTTAAACTGCCCCTTATTCTTTCTCGTTTTGGGAACTACTGAAAACCCCTTTGCTTACGGTCTCCTCCCTGCAAACTCCCCCCCTCCCAAATCTGCCCCAAATGAAAGCAGCCAGGCTTTTTCTTTCCCCCCCAAACCCCGGCTAAAACAAAATTCCCTCCCCCCTGACCCAGTAAACTGCACGGTTTGACCATTCAGTACAGGATACATTAAACTCAGCACTCCCCACCCAAAAGGCACTCCAAAAAGCGCTGCTCCTCCCTAAAACTCCTCCCTAGTCTCTGTCTCCCCGCCCAAACCCGCTCTCCTCCCGTCTGCTGCTGCTATCGGGGTTTAAACACCCCATCAATCATCCGAACCCCCCCATGCCCGTCCCAAATTTCACACGTGCGGCACCAAATTTTTCCGGAAAAAGCTACCGTGGGCGATCATGCACATTTACCCCCCTCCCATTTTAAAAAAGGGCCCTGAAAATTTCATCTTCTCGTCTGGCCCACCAAAGAAAACCCCAAAATGCTATCACACAATCTGTTTACTCCCCTGCCAAATTGGCCCTCACTAGGCACTTATTTTGAATATAGATGAACTGTCAGGGGGGGCAGGGTTTATCCATTTTTTCCCCTGTAAACCCCCCCCCCTATTTATTTAAACATGGCCGAAACCCTTGTAAAAAATTTTTTCACTTCTTAAACCCTATGTCTCACCCATACACCCAAAAAAGAAATTTTAAGCTCTCACCCAGGGAGGGCCCCCAACCCCCTGGTCTCATTTGTAAGAACTTTTAAATTTTAAAAACTGTATTTTTTTCCCTTGAATTTTAAAATTTCTGGGATAAGTTGCCCGCTATAGAAATAAAAGATTAAAATTAATTTTCCCCCCAACTTTAAGGTTGGGGACAATTTGGGGGGGAGAATCGTTGAGAAGGGAGGGGCAGTTTAATTTCTGTTTTTGGTTTCCTGATTGCAGTTACACTAAAATTCGGGATAAACAAAATCACTTTTAAATTTTCAGGGAAACCGCTTTCCCATCTTCAGCCATCTTGGGGCCACCAGGTTTAGGGGAACTGCAGGAACCCGTTTTAATCTATTAGACCCAAATTGGGTCTGGAGTCTTCCCGTAACTTGGGGTAATAATATCCCGGCCCCCCCCCCCCACCCCCTCTCTTTTTTTGACCCTTAGGAGGCACAAAAATATAAAAAGTAAAAAAAATAATAAATTCTTTTAACAAAAAAAAAAAAACAATTTCCAACTCCCCCCCAATTTCCTAAAAAATCTAAAAACCACTTCTTCAACATACCTTCCTTTTGTAATTAAAGGAATAAATAATTTTTTTTTAATACTTTTTTTTTTTACCCTTTTTTTTTACAAAAAAAAAAAGAAAAAAAAAATATATAAATAAAGCTTATGTATCATGGAAAAGGTGAAAAAAATTATAAAAATAAAATCAGAAGGGGGTTTTAGTCCCTTAAACCGAATTACTAAAAACAAAAAAAATTTGGGAGGTTTTTCAGAAACTATTAAAAAATATGGAAAAAAAAGAGGGGGCATGCCACAGTTTAAAGTGCCCGTGAAAAACTTTCTGTGTGGACCCAAAACCCTGGTTTTTAAAAAATTGTAAAAAGAAGGGGGCCGTGCCCCTATGTTTTTTGGAACCCCACAACGGGCCCCCGCGATAACCTGACCTCTCTCACCATCTCCTCAAACAATGAACTCTTTACACTTTCCCCTGGGTAATACTGTCTCTCTCACCTTCCCGGGTGATAACACTGACAACCCCTCCTCTTCCTGCGATAACACTGAACTCACTCACCTCCCGCGCTAATTTTGACCTCCTCACCCCCTGCTGATAACACTGACCCCACCCAAACCTCCCCTGACAACACTGACCCCTCCCACCCCATAGCACCCCACCAAACCCCCTCACCCCTTTTGAAAGCACTGAAACCCCTCTCACCTCCGCTAAAGCACCTTTCCCCCCTCCCCACCTTTCCCCTGATAGCACTTCCCTCTCACCTCCTCGTAGCACGACCTCTCCACCCTCCCGCTGAAAAGCCCTGACCCCACTCAAACCCCCCCGCTGACAAAACTGACCCCTCCCCTCTCCCACTGTAACACGACCTTTATCTTCAACCAGATAAAGTTAAACCCCACCCAAAACCCTGCCAAAAATACTGGGCCTCACCCCCCTTCCTGCTTAAAAAAGCTGACCCTATCATTTCCCCCTGATAAAAAAGACCCCTCCACCTCCTGCAATAACACTAACCTCTCCCATCTCCCAGTTATAAAACCGGGCCCCTCTCACCACCTGCTGATAACAATGACCTCTCTCACCTCCCGCTGATAAACTACCTTTTCTCAAACCCCCCGGGTGATAACAAAAGACCCTCTTCCCCACCTCCCGCTGAAAAACAAGACATCTCTCCCCCTCCCCCGAAAAAGACTGACCTCCCCCCAAACCCATAACACTGACTTTACCCCCCATCCCGCTGATAACACTGACATCTCTCTCCCCCACAAATAACAATGACCCCTTTCCTCTTCCACTGATAAAACTGACCCCCTCTCCACCTCCTTTCTTATTCACTTACAAACCCTCCGCTTTTTTTTCTGAATTAAAAACTGAAACCCATCCCCCTCCTCCCACCGATAACACTGACCCCCCTCACCTTCTGCGATAACACGGACTTCTCCCCCTCTCCCACGAAAACACGACAAACGCTCCCCCTCCCGCGAT
>JAODAL010064718.1:0-18579 GCA_025379985.1 Phyllomedusa bahiana
GCTTTTAGATGTCCACAGTTTAAAAGATGCCCCCGCCATTTACTTAACAGAGTGCCACTTAAAAATGTAGAATTGCCTAACGCAGTCCACATCTGCAAGTTGTTTACAACCTTAAAGGGGTTGTCTCACTATAAAGATTGCTTTTTGTATTAAAGATCTTGCAAAAACAAGTCACTTTCCAATATATGTCCATTTACAGTGTCCTACCTATTCCTAGGTATCCCCTTTTGTATGGGCTGTATCAGCTCCTCAGGTCGCTATAGCTACAGACCCGTTTGATCTCTCCTGATAGGCTGCCAGCATTGGTTGCTATAGCTACAGACTTGGCTTCTACTGCAGCTTAGTAGAATCCAGTAAACACGCCCCTGAATTCAAAATGAAACCAGGACCGAGGTAAGATGAATCAGTGTAGTGAGGCAACCCCTTTAAAAGCCATTATCTCACGGAGACAACCCCTTTCCTTAATTCTTTAAGGGCTCATGGATGTCCTAGAGTGAAGGTCCAATCATGAGACACCTTTCTACTAGCCAGAGTGGAGAGCTACTAACACAGCATTTCTTCCCCCGACTGTCCCAGTTTGATCACATACTACAAGAGCAGCCAATTACATTAATCGCCAATATAGAAAATACTACAATTTTCCTCATGTACTTTATACTATGCAGTCCAGTTACATTTTTGTGACCAATTCCAAGGGATGATTATTGGCTTTTAGGCCATGGTTGGCAGTATTTCCGAAAGAGCTCGGCAAAGGACAAATACCGGTCAGTTTATCAGACCGGTATTTGTCCTGTTTTAGTGCTGACCCCACGGCCGCTGGGGGGACAGCTTTTCTCCGCGATTAGCAAAGAAAAGCCCTCCCCCTTCCCATTGACATGTTCCGTCCGAAGAGCGGACGGAAGAATGAACATGTTCAATGTTTTTCGGGTGGCCGGCGGTTTGAAAAACCCATGCAGTGGGGACTGCTGCACGGATTTTCCATAGCGGCCCGTTGTGTTAGTTTGCGGTCGGTTTTTTCAGACGGTCTGCAAAACCACAAACCGTCTGAAAAACAGGCCGCAAAACCATGCCGTGGGGACAAGCCCAAACTGTGCAGCTTGTGAACAGTTTGCATAGTAGTGAAAGTGTATTTTGAAAGGACAAATGGCACCACCACTAATAAATGACCTGGAAATTGTTGAGCACCACGTGCTATGAATGCAAGAGGTAAGCATTGGCTATGAAGGTGGGCAAAGCTGGACAGAAATGCTACAGTGGAGAAGGTCAGAGAAGGAGAACAGACACCCTGAAACCAATGCTTAAGGCAAGCAAGCTGGTGATGGCAGCATTACGGTCTGGGGGATATTTGTGGCATTCTCTAGGCCCACTCATCCAACGATTTGGGTATGAATCCATTCTAGCAGATAACACATACCCATACATGCGGATTTGTTTTTCTCTTGGGGCGAAAGGGGGAAAAACAAAGCAACAGGGCACCCTGGCCCCAAAAAAATAACTCGCATTGGTTTGGGGAAAAGCATACCAAAAGGGTACCCTGGCCCCCCTGATTCTCCCAAAGTGAACCCAAAATTTGGGATCTTTGGGACCAAACCCTTTAAAATTTTGTTTTTTGGCCCCTATAGATTCTTTCCCCAAATGTTTTTTTTTTAATTTTTGGGACAATATAGGGGAATTCTTTTTTTTACCTGGGCATTTTTCCCCCAGGGGGTTTTCCCCCCACGCCTACCCCACAAATTTAATTTACAGTCCAAAATAAAATTCCCCAAAGGCTATGTTACAAACACAGGTTTCATTATGGGTTTCACATCCAGTATTAAGAAACCACCAAAAATCCCAAATTTTAAAACCCCCGTGTGTAGTCCCCACAGCGCCCTGGTTTTTTTTCCGGGTTTATTTCAAACTGTTTGGGTTTGCACAAAATTGCCGTCGGTTCTCGATATTTTTAAATTTCGGGGGCCGACCCGGCCCAAAACCGAAAAACCCAAACCCCGGCTTTTTAGTGCAAATCTGCGCCCCAAACCCCCTGTCCCAAAAAAATGAAAAATGGATTTGGATGTTGGACAGCATTTTTAAAAAATTTTCCCGTGAGACCTTTCCTTGAAGGGGTTTTAAACGTTCAAAATCATTTTCTCAGATTTATGGGGGGAAATAAAAAAAAAGCACTTTTGGGAATTGGGGGGAAATTAAAAATTTGGGCACTTGGGTTAGCAGATTTTAAACCTTCCCCTGGGAAATCTTTGGTTTTTATTTCTGCGGGGCTTGTTTTCTGGTCGGAAAAATTGGCCCCCAGTCGTTTTTTTCCCAGACACCCCCCCCCTGCCCCTTTTGATTGGCGGGTTACATTTCTTAAACCTGTTGGGAAAAAGCCCCTAAAAAAAACCCCGGCCACGCCCCCCGGGACTTGATTGGCTGCCTGCACAATCTGGTTTTTAATCCGCCCATTAGCTGTTAAAAAAAATAGTGAAACCCAAGGGGGGTGGTCCTATATATAAAACTTTCCCAGTCTATGGTGAAAGGGTCTGGGGAAATGCCCCTTTTTTTAAAGGACTTTTTTCCAAAAAGGGGGGGATTTTAACCCCCCACAGGGCCAAATCCCTTAAAACTTTCTTCTTTGAAAAGAGGAGTTTTTTTTCCTCAGGGCTAATGCAAAGGGCCCCGCCTTTTATGACATCTTTATCTGGAGTTGTTTTAACAGAAAATTTTTAAACTGTCTGATAAAACTGGGTTTTTATAGTTGGGTAGTGCTTAGTGATCCACTCCTGCAAGACAGAGGGGTTTGGGGTTCAAGCCCCATCAGTAGTTTTTTTTTTTTTTTTTTTCTTTTTTAAAATTGTAACCCCATATTAAAGAAAATGAAAATATTTGTTAGGGAAAAACTAAAAAATTTAAATTATATAAACCACAAAAGCTCCCCTGTATATGTCCCCCTCCTTTCCCGTAAAAACCAAAAAACTTTTAAAAAATTTTAATTCCAAAAATTTCATAAAACTCTGGGGGTGGAAAATTAAAATAAGGGGGGCTATGTATGGGGTATATATATTTATAAAAAAGATTGACATTTTTTATTTTTATATATATAAATTTTAATTTTTTTTAAAATTTTTTTTTTTCCCTCATTCAAAAAAAGATTTTATTGGGGAAAAAAGGGTTAAATTGTAACCCCGTAAAAAATTTTTGGGATGTGACAGATTTAAAAAACAAACCCCATTTATAAAAATTTTTTTTTTAAAAAGGGCCAAAAAACAGATCCCGGCTTAACGACAAGTGTTCTTGGGGAAGATTGGGAAAAATAGCTTTCCCCTCTACTAATTAGAAAAACTGGTCGGGCAGGGGTATGATAAACCCCTTGTATGGGGGGAAAATTCCCCGAAGGGCCCGATGCCTCCTATCCACTCAAAGGGCTTAAAGCTTAAAAATCCTGAAAAAAGTTTGCAATCCTTTTTTCAAGAATAACAAAAACAAAAAAAAAAACAGGTTCTCGGGAAGGGTCCCCCACCCCCCCCAAAAAACAAAAAGCTGCCCATCCCCAAAAAAAAGGGTTTTACCCTGGTGAGAAATTTTCCGCCGGGGAAGGAGATTTTCCCCCCCGGCAAAAGCCGCCAATCCTCCCAAGTCTGCAGATGTTTCTGGTAAGGAACGAGAGTTTGCATAGAACTCCCGAAACGCTGGGAGCCGTTTTTGGGATTTTTTCGGAACCAGGGGGGATAATGGAAAAGGGTTTGGGGGTTAGACAGCCAAAGGCGGGGTATTTTACCAATTTTGGGGCCCCCAGGGCCAGGAAAACCCGGGGGAGGGGAGTCCCCGAGAGAAAGGGCCCTTGGGAGGGGGGGAAAAAAAAGAGAAAAAGGGGCAGGCCCATCATTTTTTTATCCTGACCCCCGTTTAATTTAAAATGGTAAGGGCCAGAACCCACCCCCAAAGGGGTTTGAAGTACCGGACAGCTCCCCCAATATGTATAGAGTTCCCCCTCTGTTTTACAACGCCAAACAGGGGGTTGGGAACCGCAGGGTTAAAAAGGGAATGGGAAAGGGGAGCTGGGGAAACCCCGTACCAAAGGGTGATTAAATTTTTAGTTTTAATTTCCGGGGTTTAATTAAAAAATGGGGCGTTTGATGGGCAAGAAAGAAGGGGCCTCTCCCACCCCTCTTGCCCAGAGGTCCCTACCCAATTCCGTCCCCCCCACGCCTTTTGAAAGGGGAATTTTTTCATGTTAAAGAGAGCCCGCAACCCCTATATTCTTGAGGGGTGTGCGGTTTTCCCCCGGGGCTCCCGAAAACTCCCCGTTTCAAAAATTAACATGGGCTATGAAGCTAAAGCAAAGTTTGTTAGGGCGAAAAAAAGGCTAAGTAATTGGGAGTAGTTTAAAACCTTTGGGAAAAAATTGAGGAAAAAACCAACCCCCTACCCCAAAACATTGGGAAGGGGGGTTTCAATGAGTCCCCCGGGGGGCACACTACCAAAAAATCGCCCCTGAAAGCCCCCTCCCCCTGCAAAAAAGGGGAAAAGGGGGGGCTAAGGGTAAATCCCGGGGACGCCAGGATTGCCCTTTTGTATGGGTTTTTGAAAGGACCCCCCCGGGCTGGGAATTTAAAGACCCAAAATTTTGAGGGGGAAAAGCTCTCCCCAACCCCGGATTGAGGTGCGGACTTTCCAGTGGGGACAAATTAGGAGTCTTCTCGGTAAAGGGAAAGCGGGGTCAGCCCCGGGGAAGGGCTGCCCCTAGGGGTCCCCATTTCCCTCCAAAATTTTCTAATTTTAACCCAAAAACTTCCTTGGGGCATTGGGGGAAAAAAGTCCCGGGTTCGCACCATGACCGGGGCCAAGGGTAGTTAAAATGAAGATCAGGGACGCAAGAAACCCCTTAGCCTTAGGCTGGTTAAGAAATTTGAGCGCGCTAGCCTTTGGGGTTTTTCTCCGGGGCCCCCCAAAAAGTTCGAGACTAGCTTGCATAGGGGCCCTTTTAAAATAATTTTTTGGGGCCGAATGGGCACAGTTTGGGAAAAAAAGTAAAGGGGGGCGGAAAGGGGGACATTCATTTTTTAAATTTTATTTATACGCCCAATTTCCAAAAGAAAACTCTCTTGCCCATTTCAAAAAGTTGCTGCTAATTTGTATTAAGTTTGGAGAGAAGTTTAAGTTCAAAAGTTTTTTCGGGGTTCAACTGGAAATTTTTTAACCCCCCAAATAAGGGGGAAAAAGGGAGTAAAAATTAAAACCCCAAAGGGGAAATTTAGGAAGGGCAGGGGTAAAAACCAAAATTTGTCCGGGGAAAGGGAGTGGGTTGGGGTCCAAAGGGAAAGGGGTTTTTAAAACCCCGAAATTTCTACACCTTTTGAACAAACCCCCCCCCCTTCCAACCACCGAATCATGGGGGGAAAACAAGGGGGGAATTTTTTAAATTAAGCGGAAAAGCCAACCCCGCCCCCGTTTGTTGGGCCTAAAGTTTTTGGGCCCAAAAAAGGGGGCCGGGGGGGTCAATTTGGGGGAAAAAGCCATTTTTTGGCCATCCCCAAAAACCCCATTAAAAAAGGGGCCGCGAAGGGAAATCGGCCAAACCCATAACAAAAAATTTGGAAAAAATAAGGGAAAACCGGGGGTCCTAATTTAACCCCCTCTTTAGGGATCACAGTAACGAAATGCCCTCAAAAAAAGGCCGGGTCGGGAAATTGCGGGGTCTGAAAAAGCCCCCCGTTTTAAAAGCCCCTTTAAAAAAAGGGGGGGGACAGAGATTCTTTTAGATTTTTTTTGAAGTGTGCCCGTTTTACCATTCCCGGGCCCGGGGCTCTTCCCAGACGGGTTTTTTGAGAAAAAAGCTCTAAGAAGTTCCCAGCCGAGAAAAGGGTCCTTTCCCGAGAGGCGAGACCTGGGGGTCAAATGGGGGAAGGGGGGTACCGTGAGAGATATTCTTGGAAAGGGGAAATATGAGAAGGTCTCGGGTCCGGGAAAGGGTTTTCAGGGGAAAGGAAAAATTATATATTATTTTGTAATTTTTGGGGAAAACTTTAGGAAAAACCCCGTATATTGGGGCAAAATTGACCCGGTTTCCCGGTTTTAATTTTAAAATGGAATATATAAGGAGGGCCCCCCTATCGCGAAGCGCCCGGGGTAAAAAAACACCCTGGCTTTTGCTCCAACATAAAATTTTGGGCCCGCACAGATTTCCGATTTCTGGTTTTTGTTTTTCCATCAGCCGAAAAAAATCTCTACCGGACTTGCGTAAGTTCCCCGCAAGGGCTTTCTTTCCCACCCGAAGCTTTATGGGGTTGATTTTTCCCGGAGATGCAAATTTGCCCAAAAAAAGGCCTGCAAATTGTGTACTTCTCTGCCCCTTCATCTGGTGCCATGTTTTTATAAGGCCCCACCTCTCAAAATGCATTTAAAAAGCCTCCCACTGGGTTTTTTTGGGAGTGGGATCTTCCGTGTTCAGAGCAGAACAGGGTTTTAACAGTATTGTTAAACTCTTTTAGAAAAAAAGGGGGTCGGGCAGAAAAGATTTTGTTTTGCTTCCCGGAAAACCCGGCCTTGCTATATTGGGGGGGGCGAGATCACAATGGGATCGGGGCATGGGTTGGGTGCCCGGAAAAGTTTCCCCAAACATGGCAATACAAACCCCAAGGGGAAAGGGGAAAAAATTGGGGAGGATTAGTCCCAAAATTTTACTGTAGGGAAAACCCTGGGGGAATGGAAAAAAAAGGTTTTTAAACCTTCCTTTGGGGGGCAAGCACCCCCAAAACATCTACAATTTTTCCCCCATGAAGCAAAATTTTTTGGATCCCGTTTTTTTTGAAGCAGAGGAAAACCCCGGGGGGAGGGGAGGGGCCAAAAAGAAGGGGGGCTTGCAGGGGGTTTAAGTGAGGTTTAAAAACACCGCAAAAAATTAAAACCCTTTCCCCCGAGCAAAACATGTAAGGTATTAAAAAAATTTTTAAAAAAAAGGGAAAGGGTTGGGCCCGTGTTGGGACATTTATTGGTTTGCCCAAACGTGAACTTTTGCCCGTGAATGGGTGCATTTAATGAAAAAGGGGCCCAAAACGTCGTCATCAGGGGGGAACCTTTAAAATCAGGACCGGCAAGGATCTGTGAAAGAAAATAGCGACCCCTTTTGTCTTGGCCACGGAGTTACTGCTATGGTACCAGGCAGGGAAGTATTTATTTCGAAAGGGTTGGATGTAGGCATTCAAAAGGTGGGTCTCTTGGACACAGACAATATGAGACCCCTGTTTATGAAGGTTATAAAGAATTTGAGAGCGCTTCTCGGGCACATTAAATCCCTTCACATTGAGGGAGGTCACTCATATGTTAGCCATAAGGAGGCAACGTGGGTAGATCAGAAGAAGAGGACCCAAGAAGAAAAGCCAGGGGACGGGCGGGGACCAACCGGAGAAGGTTGTTGCAAATAAACCGTCACCTTAACAGTAAATGTAAAAAAAAGGCCTATAAAGATCAGGCCAAGCACAAACACATTCAGAGATGAAAAGTAGACCTTCAAAAGCCACAATAGATCATTGAAAGGCTATCTTGGGGGTGGAAAAAAATGTTGTCAGAAAAGTGGAGAGCAAAGAGTATCATATATGGAGACGTCTCAGGGCGATAAAGAAGAAGAGGATCTCCACCCGGCAGCAGGCGCAACAGTCGAGCCCCACCAGTGCAGCAAGACCAGAGCTCCAACCGCGGGCAGAGTAAGGGAAAGAGAAGCCGGAAGCCACCGCTCATCACATGATATGATGCGATACCCCACCATGGTGGGGGTCTGAAAGAACCTTGCATGACCATGGACAGTTTAAGCCTTCTAATAATAATAAAGGGAAAACAAAGCGAGAAGAAGAAAAAAAAAGAAAAGAAAAAAAGGGGGAGGGGAGGAGGACCAGGTGTGAAAGGGGGGGGGGGGGTGAAAGGGAGAGGAAGGGAGGAAGGGGAAGGAAGGGGAAGGAAGGGGAAGGAAGGGGGGTGAAGGGAAGGAAGGGGGGGTGAAGGGAAGGAAGGGGGGGTGAAGGGGAAGGAAGGGGGGGTGAAGGGGAAGGAAGGGGGGGTGAAGGGGAAGGAAGGGGGGGAAAGGGGGGTAAGGGGAAGGAATGGGGGGTAGGGGGGAAGGGGGGGAGGGGAAGGAAGAGTGGGGAAAGGGGGGGGGGAAGGAATGGGGGGTAAGGGGGGGGGGAAGGGGAAGGAATGGGGGGTAAGGGGGAGGAAGGGGAAGGGAGGAGGAGGGGGGACAGAAGGCAGATGCAACAGGTAGGACGCAAAGATTCTCAGCAGCAGAAAGAGAAAAGGCACAGGGCAAATATATCAGACAACAAAGTTTGAACCTATCTCAAAGAACTACAGTCCCGAGGGTCAGCGGTGTGGATGTCTCTTGGGAGGGGAGTGCTCCAGGCTACCAGGATGTCGTCGAGAGCGTTGGGACTTAGGAGCTGCAGACGAGGGATTAAACTGCAGAGTCTGGGAGGATTCTGACCAAGAAATGGGGTCCAGCCCCATAGCTGCATGCAGATCTGGAAGCGCCACGTCAGGGAGATCCAAGGAGGCAAGGGAGATCCAAGGAGGCAAGAAAGAGCGGGAGGTCCACTGGGGATCGGAAGGACACAAGCTTGTCTTTGTGGCGAACTTGGACAGAGAATGGGAACCCCCATCTGTACGGGATTCCCCTTGCTTGAAGAAGAGCTAAGAGTGGTTTGACCGTCGAGCGCATTTGGAGGGTTCTCCGAGAAAGATCTTGGAAGAGGCTCAGGTCGTTTCGTTAAACTTCGGTTCGCATGGGTCGCGCTATTCCTCATTATTTCGTCTGACGTAAAGTGGTAGATTTCGGCAAACGAGTCTCTGGGCCGCGTGATATCCGGCTTGGTGGTCGGAGGCCTATGAGCCCGGGTCAAAGGCAATCTCTGGTTTCCACTGGCTGCCCAGGATGTAATTGAACATCTTCGTTAGAGTGGGTAACAAGTCAGCCGTCTAAACTGTTTCCGGTAGACCCCGCACTCTGATATTGTTTCTTCTATTACGGTTTTCTAAATCGTCCATGTGATTGACGAGGTGCGCATATCGGTCCTGTTGCTTGTCAATAGAAGACTGCAGAGTTGAGATCACGATATCCGTAGAGGCTTGGGCGTCCTCCAATTGTTGGACCCTCCCTTGAAGATCAGCGACGTCAGATTGAACAGGTGCTATATCTCGCTTCCAGGGCTTTTGAAGGTCATAAGCCAGTTGTTTCATGTCAGATTTGGTGGGAAGCAGCGATAAAAGTGCTCGCAGCTCTGGGTGGGCTGCGAGGGTATGTATCGCCTCCTCAGGAGGGGGGAGGCTTGTAACGTTAGGAAGGGCTGGAGAGCTGGCCTGAAAACCTAGCGGGGTTGCGCTCAGTGTCGCAGGGCTGGCCACTTGGCGGGCTGGGCTGTTTCCCCACGATGATGAGTTAGGACTGGAGTGCCACGAGAGACTATGTGAGCATACTGGTTGTTGAAGAGGGTGGCCCGCGGGGGCCAGAACAATCGGCTCAGAGATATGGAGGCGAGCATCAGATCATCGGCGCCCTACGGCTGCTGCAAAGTCACTGGGCGACTCCAGAGGTATCTGCTGGGCAGCCTGATGAGTGGAGATGGTAGCTGGAATGGTGGATTTGGAGAAGTCAGGGGGGCGTCCGTGTTAGCCCTCTGGGCATGTAAGGGGGTCTCAAAATGGCTCTCTGCGGCTGTGACTTGGGGGGTGAAGAAACCCTCATAGGGGTACTCCCAGGTGGCGGTGGTGCGGACGCTTGTGGGAACTCACAATGAGGTGAGGCAAGTGTGGCTAAAGAGGAGGGTATGGCCGTGTCCTCCATGTCCAATCCAGGACCCTCTGCTGCCCAGTTGGTGGTGGAGCTGAGTGGGGAGGCTAAGGCAGAGCCCGCTGCTGGCGGGGGTCGCGGTGCAGAGAGGGCCGCCGCCATCTTGGCAGAGTCAGGGGATGTCTGTCCCTCAGATGTGCTAAGGTGCTGGGTAGCGGTGGGGATGGCACCGGTCGCCATCATATAGCCAGGGGACTGTGGCGTGCACCCACCTCGGTCTGTAACGTCGGTGTCCCCGGATCGTTCCGCTTCGGAGCTCCAGAGGCCTGCAGGCGTCTTCACCGTCCCTCTCTCCTCTATGACTGGCGGGCATCGAGGCGCGTCACACTCCCGCGACTGCAGCGGGGCGTGCGGGTCCATGCTGCAGATCACCGGGGGACATGCCTGAGCAGGTGAGAGCTGGCAGGATAGAGATGGAAGCTTGGTCCCGGTCCCGGTCGCCACTGTGTCAGGCTGCAGCGCTTTCCCCTTGCGGCGCCGAGAGGGAGGCGGGCAAGATGGCGCCTCCGCGCCCGGAGCGCGGGAATCCAGCAGGTCCTCAGGGATGTTGGAGAGAGGTGCAAAATAGTTGGAGATGGTGAAATCTCCTGCCAGAACGTCCTTAGAGGCTTTGGCAGCCCTTTTTGCTCGCTTGCTGCTCATTTTAGAGCTGGAGAAGGCTTTGTAAGCTGGCCCTGGACGGAGCTCCTCACACACACGCCTGTACTCCTCACATAGCAGGACACGCCCCCCACGACATATATATTTTAGGTCTCTCTACATATGTGTAGAATTGAGGAGAGACCCGCCAGCTGGGAGGAGAGACCCGCCAGCTGGGAGGAGAGACCCGCCAGCTGGGAGGAGAGACCCGCCAGCTGGGAGGGAGAGACCCGCCAGCTGGGAGGAGAGACCCGCCAGCTGGGAGGAGAGACCCGCCAGCTGGGAGGAGAGACCCGCCAGCTGGGAGGAGAGACCCGCCAGCTGGGAGGAGAGACCCGCCAGCTGGGAGGAGAGACCCGCCAGCTGGGAGGAGAGACCCGCCAGCTGGGAGGAGAGACCCGCCAGCTGGGAGGAGAGACCCGCCTGCTGGGAGGAGAGACCCGCCTGCTGGGAGGAGAGACCCGCCTGCTGGGAGGAGAGACCCGCCTCCTGGGAGGAGAGACCCGCCTCCTGGGCGGAGAGACCCGCCTCCTGGGAGGAGAGGACACGCCTCCTGGGAGGAGAGACCCGCCTGCTGGGAGGAGAGACCCGCCTGCTGGGAGGAGAGACCCGCCTGCTGGGAGGAGAGACCCGCCTGCTGGGAGGAGAGACCCGCCTGCTGGGAGGAGAGACCCGCCTGCTGGGAGGAGAGACCCGCCTGCTGGGAGGAGAGACCCGCCTGCTGGATTTCAAACTCAATCTGAGAAAATTAGCTGAACAGCCCGAACAGCTCAAACGATAAACACTCCTTTAATCCTTTACCATGTCAGTTTTATCCAGTGTTTTCTTGACAGTAAAACTAGCAGTGAAATTTTGAGTCTTCATGACTTTTATTCTAAGCTGGTTAAAAAAAATGATTTTCAAAACACTATTAGGGTATGTTCACACGATGTTAAATATGTATTTGGGTTCGTTTTACGTCCCGAAGAACGGACCCCAAAATGTATTTAACAATGTTCAAGTGTAATTTACATTGACATTCATGTAAAACACGTATCATAGTTCAGACGCTATGCGTTTAACATACATTTTTGCATTGCATTCAAAGAATTGACATGTCAATTTTTGGCCCGTTTAACACATTGAAAAGTTGAAACAATAGGGATATGTTTTTGCAGTGCAGAATGCACTTGACACAATACGTTTTACTTATTGCAAAAACGTCCTCGTGTGAACCCTTAGAGAATTTGTACTTAATCAGTAGGATCCCCTGTTAAAAGGGTGTTCTCACTATGCTGTTTCAAAGAGCCACCACCCATATTTTACAGCAGTGGCTGATATACCAGCTCTGCGATTCTTAGCTGAGCCTGCCAGAGAGACATTAGTGTTGATTAATCTAAACAGCAGTACACATGGCTACAGAGCTCCAAAGTGTTAAAGGGAACCTGTCAACATAGGTGATGCCCCCCTTGCTGAGCACAGCACAAGCTAGTGTCAGATCTGCTGTTTCCACACGGTGTCCCTTATTCTGTAAGATGCTGGAGTTTTAGAGCATTTACCCCTCAAATCTTATCTATGAGCAGGTGCTAGCTCTGCCCACTGACAGTTATTTACATGTTTCTACCTATTCAAAGTAATAGGTTTATCAGTTGAGGTGGGCGGGGCTAGCCTCAGGTGGGCAGGGTTTGAAAAAAAACAAAAAAAACTGACTTCATGACTCTTCTGGCTGAAAACTGCAGATTTGAACATTAAATACATGAAAACTCCAGCATCTTACAGAATAAGGGACACAGCGCTGGGAACAGCATGTCTGACACTAGCTTGTGCTGCCCTCAGCAAGGGGGGCATAACCTATGTGACAGGCTCTCTTTAAAGTTTGTCAGTAAGTTATGTAAACCAGCTTCTGCTGATAGCAAATAGCAGGGAGTGATGTCACCATCACGACCACTGTTGCTATAGCCCACAGGTGTCAAACTGCGGCCCTCCAGCTGTTGGGAAACTACTACTCCCATCATACCCACTGTTATAGATTATACAAATGCATGATGGGAGTTGTAGTTTCCCAAGAGCTGGAGGGCCGCAGTCTGACACCCCTGCTATAGCCTGTTAGACTAAGTCCAAAATCCAACGACATTTTAACATTGCTGGACCACGAATGGACTGCGGTTTTTGGAGTGGATTTGCCATCAATGTACGGGGCCGACGGCAAATCAGGATGGAATATCCAACATGTTTTAAAACCGATTGTAAAAAATCCATGCTGTATAGACTCCAGCATAGATATTTTATTACTATATATGCAACACTGTGTACTGTCGGATTTTTGGCGGATTCTAAATACTGAATCCAATGAAAATATGACAATATTACTGTGCTGTGTAGACATAGCCTTAGGCCTTGTTCACACGGCTTATTTGTCCGCGGATTGGCGCCGTACTCCGCGCCGTATTTGCGCTTCTGTCCGGCGCCAATCCGTCCCCGTCATTACGGTAATCCACTGCTCTCATAGAGAACAGTGGATTCCGTCGCTCCTCCCCGCTCGGCGAATCCGCCGCGGGGGGAGAAAGTGACATGCACATTATTTACGGCGCGTACGCGCCGTAAACAATGCATTGTCTATGGGGCCGGGGAGCAGCGCCCCTGCCGTGCTCTGGCCCCGCCCCTTATTCACGCCGGGTTTGTGAGCTCAATACGGCTCACAAATCCGTCGGGAATAAGCCGTGTGAACACGGCCTTAGAGCAGATAGAGGTGGTTCGTAACCTAGGGAAACTTGTGCACAAAAGCTGGAGGTAAGACCTGCTCTAACTCTGTGCGTCATACAGCCCGCGTCATACAGCCCACAAATAGTCAGAGGCGTAACCTGAAGTTTCTGGGCCCTAGTGCAAAAAGTGAAATGGGGCCCCTCAGCTACCATGTGCCATTTACAATGCTGTGGCAGAAGGGCTTTTGGGGCCCCCTCAGGTTGCAGGGCCCAGTAGTGACCTCTACCTCTGCACCCCCTATAGCTACGCCCCTGCAAATCGTTGTCCCTAAGGGTATGTTCACACAGCGTTTTACAATACATTTTTTCATCTTGCGTGTTTGGACACGTTTTCTGTGCAGCAGAAATGCACTCTATAGTTTTAAATACGGTGTCTGCTGTATAAAATGGATTAAGAATTGACATGACAATTCTTTGATCGGATCGGTTTTACGCATCCGAAAGACGTATGTAAACCATGTATCTGAACGAAGATACGTGTTTTACATTGCTTTCAAGGTAAAATCCCCCCCCCAGTCAGAGGAAATCAGAAGAAAAAATAAATAAAAATAAAGTGATGTAAAAAATGCCAGTCTCTTTCTGACTTTACAGGGGGGCACAATATGTAAAATAAAGTAAAAAAAAAAAAAAAAAGCTCACACAGACACAAAAATATAATATAAAATATAATTTTTTTAATGCCTTCCCAATGAGGCCTATTTTTTTTGTCATATCCGTTTTTTCCTCCTCACCTTCCCAGAGCCAAAACGTTTTAGTTTTTCCACATATCTAGACAAATAAGGGCTTTTAATTTGCGGGACAAAATGTACTTTCGAATGATATTGTTTATGTTACCACAGAATATACTGGGAAACTGCAAAAACATTGTAAGTGAGGTAAAATGTGAAAAAAAACAAAAACAAAACCTTGCCCCAGGTTTGCAGGAGTTTTGTCTTTATAGCGTTCAATCTTCAGTACAAGTAATGTGTTATCTGTATTCTACAGGTTGATATGAATCCGGCTATACCAGACATTATGTTTTGGTACCGTAAAAAAAAATCCAAACATTTCTCACATTTTTGCCTCGGCGCCATTTTTTGCAACCAATAAATTTTGGTACAACACCTACGGACTTGAGTAAGGGTACATTTTCTGCGGGCTTAAGTGTACTTCTTATTTGAACTTTTAATAGTTAATTTATTTTTTACTTTAAACTTTGAGTCCCCCAAGGGTGCTTCACCACTAGAGGGCACAATCGTTTATACAGCCTAATATTTATTATTATTATTTATTTTTGAGCGCCCTTGGTTCCAGAGCGCTGTACATTCAGGTTTCATACATAATATAGGTCAAACAAGTACAAAGGTGACAAATTACTAACTAACAATTGGTACAGAAGGAGAGAGGTCCCTGCCGTGAGGGCTTACAGTCTACAAGGAAGGTGGTAAGGAGACAGAAGGTGAGGGGCAGACATGATTTCGGATAGTGTAGTGACAGTAAGGTTATTGTTGGTTATAGGCAATCCTGAAGAGATGGGTTTTCAGGCTGCTTTTGAGGCTGGTGAGAGTGGGGGAGAGTCTGAGGTGTTGGGGCAGTGAGTTCCAGAGTATGGGGGAAGCACGGGAGAAGTCTTGGAGATGGTTATGTGAGGAGTTGACACGGGGAGAGCGGAGAAGAAGGTCCTGTGAGGAGCGGAGATTGCGTGAAGGGAGATATCTGGAGACTAAGGCAGATATGTATGGAGGGGAGAGGTTATGGAGAGCCTTGTAGGTCAAGGTTATTAACTTGAACTGGATTCGCTGGGCAATGGGAAGCCAGTGAAGGGTTTGGCAGAGGGGAGAGGCAGGGAGTAGCGAGGAGAGAGGTGAATCAGACGGGCAGCAGAGTTAAGGATGGATTGGAGGGGAGCGAGGGTGCTAGCTGGGAGGCCACAGAGAAGGATGTTGCAGTAGTCTAGGTGTGAGATGACGAGGGCATGGACCAGCATTTTTGTGCTTTCGAAGTTAAGGAATGAACGGATGCGGGGAGATGTTTTTCAGGTGGAGGCGGCAGGCGGAGGTGGGGGCTTGGTGTGCGGCTTGAAGGAAGATTGGAGTCAAGGGTTACCCCAGGCAGCGGACTTGTGGAGCTGGTGAGAGTGAAGCCATTGAAGTGATAGAAAAGATCAGGTGGAGGGATGGAGTGGGACGGTGGAAGATGATGAGTTGAGTTTTTCTCCACGTTTAGTTTTGGGAGGATGGGAGGAGAAGAAGGAGGATATGGACGACAGACGGGTCAGGGATCCGGGGAGAGAAGAGAAGCGATATCTGGGCCGGAGATGTAGAGTTGGGTATCGTCAGCATTACAGGTGGTAATGAAAGCCATCCCGATGCTATTAGTTGGCCCAGACCAATAGTGTAGATAGAAAAGAGTAGTGGGGCCCAGATTTGACCCTGGGGGACACCAACAGAGAGCGGGCAAGAGGAGGAGGTGGTGCATGAGTGAGAGATGCTGAATGTCCGATCAGTGAGGGTTTGGAGGAGATCCCGGAAAGGGCCCAAGGGCCGTGATTGCCCGGGGGGGAGAGGATTTGTTTTGAGGAGTGAGTGGTCGACGTGTCAAAGGGAGAGGAAAGGTCTAAGAGGAGAAGTACAGAGTAGTGGGTGAGGCTTTGGCAGTTGCTTTGGTCGTTTGTGACTTTGGTTAGGGCGGTTTCTGTAGAGTGGTGGGGTCGGAAACCTGATTGGAGGGGTCCCAAAGGGGAGAGTTGGTGGAGGGGATGGAGGAAAGTTGAAGATAGACGTGTTGCTCTAGGAGTTTAGAGGCGAATGGAAGCAGTGAGATGGGGCGTAGTTGGACAGGACAAGAGGGGTCAAGAGATGGTTTTTTAGGGATGGGTGTGATGGTCGCATTTTTTAAAGGAGGACGGAAAGATGCCCGAGCTTAGCGATAGATTGAAGAGATGGGCGAGGGCTGGGATGATAACAGCACTAAGGTCAGGGATGAAAGGTGGGATGGCAGTGGGTCAAGACTACAGGTGGTGAGGTTGGATTTGGACAGTAGAGAGGAGAGTTGTCATGAGTGACAGTAGAGAAGGAGATAGGGGGGAAAAGTGATGAAACAGGGGTAGCGGTGGGATGTGCGGACACTGCAGGAATAGAGATAGACAGAGGGGATGTGGGGTGAAGCCCTTTTTTTTTGATGAGATTGATTTAGTTAGGAAGTGAGTGGCGAAGTATCATTTGGGGAAAGGAGAGATGGGGGAGGGGGTGCAGGTGGAGGAGGAGAGCGTTGAAGGTTTTGAACAGTTGTCTGGGGTTGGAGACAGGGGGGTTTAGATTGGTGAAGTAGTTGTTTGGCTGTGCGAGTGAGATTTAAATGTATGGTGATTGTTTGTATAATAATTTTTTAATTTAATGATAAGGGTGTCAAAATGGGTTTTCTATTTAGGCGGGAAAGTAGGAAACAGAAAAATGGAGGGATGGAAGCTTCCCACAAGATTATTTGATCGGGACACCGTGATCTCACCGCTGATATCCCGATTGGAGTGACGAACAGTGCATGGAACCATTTCTAATTCATTTAAACGCCTCGGCTGTGTTCAGTGCGGCAATAAAAGGGGTTTAAAAGTGCAGGGGTGGGTGGCTCCATCCCACGTTGTAGCCGGTGGGTGTTGGCTTCAATTAGCAGCTAACACCCGCCGGCTATGTAGCGGGATCTTACCGGCACTAGACGTATATAGTCTATGTCAATAAGGTGTTAACTACCACACAAACAGCAATTTTTAGCCCCGCATCTAGCATATGCCCAAACTTTTCCGGGAAAAAAAAAAAAAAAATTGTGGAAAAAACGGGAAAAAAAAAAGGGGTTTAAAGTTTTCAAACCTGTATGCACCAAGAAAAGGCAAAAAAGGTTATGGTTTTAAAGGGGAGGGGGGGGGGGGGTAAAAAACCGGTCCGGAATGGTGAAAGGGTTTTTGCTACAGATTTTAGCTTCCAAAATGTAGGGAATTTTAAAGATTTCTAAATACTTTTGCTCTTTAGTATTACCTTGGTCAGAAGTCAGGAGATTTTTTCCTCTGAGTGCCACAGGTTTCTCTGGTTATGCCCGCTTTATATGATTAAGAAAAATGGAGTGACTCATAGGAGGACAGAGCTTGGGAAAATAGTGTGTTTTCTCAAGGGATTAATTATTTTGATAGTTTACTTTGGCTTGAACCCTTTGCCTAAGTTTTAATTTCTTTGCACAGTCAGTGAAATTTAGAAGAGGGGGAATAAAAAATTGATATGCTAAGCATATATAAAAAACACCTACAGGAACGAAAATGGGGAAGCTGGTCTGTGGCTTTGTGAAACATCATGGTGAGACAACCGCTTTAAGGAGGGGGGAGACAAAAAAGAAAACATACTTTATTTTATTAAGCCTAACCTTTTGGATTGTCCTCTATTGATGACTGAACACTGTTGTTGTTTAGGTACTCAAAAAAAACACAACAACTGACTGATGTATACTTAAAGGGGTTGTCTCGCTACAAGGATTGCTTTTTATTTTAAAAGTCTTGCAAAAACAAGTCACTTTTCAATTGCGACCATTAAAAGTTTTCCCACCTATTTGAGATTTTCCCCTCTTGTATGGGTTGATCGCTCTCCAGTTGTTTTTAGCTACAGACCTTATTTTATGATAGGTGCAGCCCCGGTTTTTTGCCACAGCCCGTCTAGTATAAGCCGTAAAAAGTCCCCGAATTCCAAATGAAACAAAAGGGAAAAAGGATGAGGTAACAGAATCAAAGTGTGAGGGCAACCCCTTTTTTTTTTTTTTTTTTTTTTTAGATGCACATATTAAACCCTCACCCACATAGCGCGGACATTCTAAAAAATAGTCCAAGTGTAAAAGGATGAAAGCTTCCTCCCGCCCGCGATGGAGTTTTATATTTCACAATGTGGAAGCTTTGCTCTAGCACGAGTATGTATGGCATAAAGTCCCTGTGCAGTAAAAAAATCGGGTGGAGAGACCTAATTCACACGGGCGGCACATACCGTGAACCCTATTGAAATGAATAAAAATCGTGAAAAATTTAAAGGGCGTCTTAAGCTTCCCCGGAATTGCATTTTTCCCAGCGTGCTGTTGCGTCTCTCTAGGCCGACGTAAGATAAGGCAAGAGATCTTTCACTGGTCCTTGACAGTTGATCACTATGGCAAAAGTAACTCTCTAAAGTAAACCATTTTTTTTTTCTAATTAACCCGAGATTTTTTGCAAAAATTTTTCCTTATAAGCTTGTGATAATAACATGCATTATTTCTGTTATTTTATGGGGAAAAAGCTTTGGGGACTCCATTAGATAAGACGAAAAATATATGGGAGTATTAAGCCAGGAAGTCTAATGCACAGGAAAAACGTCAGTTTTTTGTGTTTTTGTTTTTTTGTAA
>JAODAL010064719.1:0-18578 GCA_025379985.1 Phyllomedusa bahiana
CGCAGGGTCCAATATTAAGAGCCGAGACGGGGGATCTCCGTTTGGGGCCCCTCCCATAAGGGAATCTATGAGCATGTTTTAGGGAGGGTGAGTTGGAATTTTAAGTGATTTATGTATGTTTATTTCTTTGATGTCAAAAAACTTGGTTTATTTGTATGTGGAACGGTGATTATTTTTTCATTGGTTGATTGTTAAGGGGGGGTTTCCCTCATTAAATTTTTAGATCACCATTTTTATTGTTTATGTTGAAAAAGGCTTTATTTTTTTAAACCCAAACGTTGCACACTTTTTTTGTACTCTGGATCTACAAAAATTAATATCTATGGAAAACCCCTTCTGATTTTTGGATATCTTGGAGGTGAGAGGAGGCTGTCTACCATTGGATTTTTTTGTTGATATTTTTGGCAGTTTTAATTTAACTTCGTGCTGGCCCTCTTTTTTTTTTTTGGTATGTCTTGGAGTTATCCAGCCTGCTTAGAGATCATCAGTCATGTCTTAGGATCATCCATCAGTTTAAAAGGGGTCAACCCCCTGTCTATGAGATCATCCAGCCATTTCTATAGAGTTCACCCAGCCATGTTATGAGTCAACCCCCGTCATGTCAAGAGATCATCCAAACAAAGTTTGAATTTTTTTCCAGCCATGCTATAGAGATCATCCAGTTTTCTATAGAAACAACCAGCCCTTGTCTTTAGGGATCCCTCCAGCCATATTTATAAATCATCCAGCCATGTCTTAGAGATCATCCGCCCTGTCTAAGAGATCACCCGTATGTCTATAGGAACATTAGCCTGTCTATAGGGTCATCCAGCCCCTATCTATTAAAAGGGTCCGCCCGTTTAGAGATCATCCGCCAGTGTATGAAATCATCCAGCCACGTTATGGGGTCATCCACCATGTCTATAGCTCATCCAGCCCTGTCTATAGAGATCACCAGCCTTTTTATAGAGATCACCCTTCATGTCTATAAATCATCCATCATGTCATTGAGATCATCCAGTATGTTTGGGTTCACCCGCCATGTTATAGGATCACCAGCCATGTCTAAGGATATCCAGTCAGGGTTTTGAGTTCTCCGCCATGTCTTAAGATCATCCACCTTTCTTTTGAGTCATCAGCCATGTCTATGGTTCATCCAGTCGTCTTTTGGATCTCTAGCCCTGTCTATGGGTCATCCACAATTCTATAGAGATCATCCGCCATGTCTATAGAGATCATCCAGCCGTCTATTAGTTCCCTTCAGCTTAGAGATCATCCAGTCATGTCATAGAGATTTCCGGGCCCTGTCTTAACCATAACCGCCTTATTTATAGAGATCATCCGCCCTGTCTAGGGTCATCCAGCAATATCTATAAGATCATCCGCCCTGTCTATAGAATCAAAACCCCCGGGGGGATTTTTACCCTTTTTTAAGGGAAATACAAATTTTTAAATATCCCCTTTTTTGAGAAAATAGAGCATAGGGATCATCCATTAATTCTATAGAGACTCCAGCCGTTTTGGGCATCCCCCCATTCATAGAGATCACCAGCATTCATAGAGAAAAACCCCGCTTTAAAGGATTAAACCAGCTGTCAAGGATCACCCCCTTTTTTTGCATTTACACAGGGATCATCCACCAAAGCTTTAGAAATCATCCATTTTTTTCAAGTTCTAAAAAAGAACCCCAGGTTTCAAATTCTAAAGGGGTTCCCCTTCGGCTAAGGATTTTTCCGGGGGTATTAAATGGGTTTTTTTTTGGAAAAAATTTTCTCCCCTCTAAACATTTCTTTTCTTTAAGTTTCCCAAAGTAAAAATTTTGCGGGCCATGTTTAGGGAAAAAACCTTCCAGCCCCTGGAAACTATTGAGCCCATTTGTTTCCAATAATGACCCCTTAAATTTCAAAATGGGCCCCCCATTGGGCTAAAATTTGTATTTTTTTAAAAAAACGTTCACCCTCCCCGGTGGTGCCAATTTTAAATCTGGGCCGGAGGGGGTTGGAAAACCCAGGGTGGGCAAAGGTTTAAACCTTGCCCTTAGTTTGTATCGCCCTCTTTTTTGGGTGGGTTTCCCAAATTTTTTTGGAAAAATTCCTTTCCCCCCAGGAAATTTTATTCTTTTAAATTTTGGGGTTCTTTTTAAAGGGGTTAAACCACATTTTTGGAAAAAGTTTGGGTTAAATAAAGGGGGGGTCTTCTCCCTTTTCTCCTGGGGGGGTTTTCTTTTCCCAATGGAAAATTTCCCCAAATTTTTGCCATTTTACGTTCCCCTTTCTCCCCTTTTTTTTAACTCCTTCCCTCCTTTTCTTATTAAAAAAAATTTTTTTTTTTTTTTTTTAAAATTTTTAATTTTTTTGGGTTGCCGAAATGTTTGGAGCCCTTAAAAAAAAAAGGGAAGTGGGTTTTTAAAACCGCTTTTTAAAATTTTGCAAATTTAAACCCCCAAAAACCCCCATTTTTTATTCCCTTTCCCGTTGGGCATTTTTTTGCCCTTGGGGTTTTGGTGAAAACTAAAAAAATTTTTTTTACCTTTCTTTTTTAATTTCCCGCCATGGGTTTTTTTGGGGTAGGAAAATTTTAACATTTACAGATAGAATATCCAAAATAAAAGCCAAAAAATCACATTTTATAAATTATATAAATTTATTTGCATTTTACTGAGAGAAATAAGTATTTGATCCCCTACCAACCATTTAGAGTTCTGGCTCCTACAGACCAGTTAGACGCTCCTAATCAACTCTTTACCTACTTAAAGACGCTGTCTTAAAATAGTCCCCCTTTATAAAAGACTCCTGTCCACAGACTCTAATCAGTCAGACTCTAAACTCTACAACATGGGCAAGACCAAAGAGCTTTCTAAGGATGTCATGGACAAGATCATAGACCTGCATAAAGCTGGAATGGGCTACAAAACCATAAGTAAGACGCTTGGTGAGAAGGAGACAACTGTTTGGTGCAATAGTAAGAAAATGGAAGAAATACAAAATGACTGTCAATCGCCATCGATCTGGGGCACCATGCAAAATCTCACCTCGTGGGGTATCCCTGATCATGAGGAAGATGAGAGGTCATACCAAAGGCTTAATTTAACTTCTTGATTGTGCGGTAATTTGGACTAAAATACAGGGTGTCTGTCATGTCAGAGGAGGTGCAGTGGGCCCTGACTGCCACCCAGCCCACTGTCCCTGCCTACTTGGCGTGCTGTTCTAGATGGCAGATGCCAAATGGACGACAGTCCCTACGCTACTAAGTGCAGGGCCATCAGGGAAAAACCAAGTGTCAATCAGTCCGGGTCGGCAATGGTGCAGGAACCAATAGGTAAAGAAATGTAAGTCAAGCGGATGGTCAGAAACAAGCCGGAGTCCAAACACGGTGAGGAGCGCAAAACAGAATCAGAGGCAACAAGCGAGGTCAAGAAATGGCAGCTTATTGGTGCGGCTTCCGGGCCCTCTGATTGGTCCTGAGAGACACACGCTCAGTTGGGAGAGGCTGGAGAGCTGTCACTCTTGGTTCAGGAGCAGCACCTCTCCCCGGGTGTTGTCCGAAGCCAGACTTATTAACCCCTGCAGGTCGGTGCGTTAAACGGGTGGAAGGCGGCCCGGACGGATGTATCCTGACAGTGTCATACCCAAGGCTTAATTTAATTTCTTGATTGTGGGGTAATTTGGACTAAAATACAGAGTGTCTGTATTTTTTTGCACCATATACACCTAAATTACATCTGGTTGTTCTGTAGGGTATTTCATACCCAAGGCTTAATTTAACCTCTTGATTGTGGGGTAATTTGGAGTAAAATATAGGGTTGTCGTGGTCGTGAAAACGACAATACCCGGGTCAGCCAGTTACTCCAAATCTCAAATATAGCATGTGTGCACTGTGCTGAGAATTGACACGAAACTAAGTTCCATTTCAAACCCAGCTCATGCTCCTCACCCTGTTTCCAATCAGCACTTCCGGGAGTTTTATTATGCGCACAAATATAGATATACAGGAAAGGAAGGGGCATGGTTAAGGCTGGTTATTATTGCAACAAATCAGACACCCCTGTAGTCCACTTCTGACCAATTTAGGTTTGCCACTGTCAAAACGTCATCTCGGGTAGTTTCCTGTAAGTCCTCTTATTTCTGGTAAAAAACATGTGCGGTACACGGATGTCGGCGCCATCTTTATTGCATGGTTCCTAAATAGCTGAGCAAGTTTAGTAGCAAGGGGAAAAATTAGAATTTGAAAAGTACAAAGGTACAAGCATATAAAAATATACAACACTCATATATATATATATATATATGTATATTATTATATATATATATATTTACTGTAAGGCCGCAGCTGGGAAGGTCTGCGATGGAGTGTATTCCCAGCCGGGTTTCTGGGCGTATGCCTGGAGAGAGCAAGATACATGCCACCAAGGTAAGAAGCCTTGGTGGAGTGAAAGGCCATTGTTAAATAGGTGTCGGCAGTACAACTGTCGACATACATTTAAGTTTTTCCTGTTAGTACGGCTACCAGCCATTCCCGGGTCGGCCCCTTCATTGGGAGTAAGCATAGAGCAGGGTGGGTGTTTTACTCCCCATGGCTCCACCCCGGGGTTTTTCCCCGGGGGTATAATAAGGTCAGCAGATAAGCGACTGGGCGGGCTGCATCCCCAGTCTACCTTCGGGGCTGGAGACATTCACACTGCTGGAACAGTGTCTGCACACATTCTCCCCAAGGCTAGTGAGGGAACTACACCTGTGTATAGTAAGCGCTCAGACGAGCAGGAGTTTGTTTATGTTTATATGTTTGCTGTGCATGTATTGCCATAACGTTTTTGTTCTGCTGGTGAAATAAACACACGGAAGCAAGACACCGTTTGAACCAGATATCTGCCTCTGTCTCATGCCTGAAGGACTTATGAGTGATCCCAGAGCTGTGCAAGCTCACATATGGTGGAGGATGCCGTGGGCATAAGGCACGAACTTGGCAAGATTGGCACAGTGGCACATATGGTGGAGGTATGCAAAGGGCATTCTAAAGAGACGCTTCTCTTAAAGAGACAGGCAGCAAACGTGGTCCCAGCATATGTCTTGGATTAAAGCAGCAACCCAGAGCTGTGCAAGCTCACAATACGTATATCAGACTTGACAATCCCCCCTAAATACTAATTTTTCCCTAATTTTGTGTGAACCCCATGATCTGTTCCAATGCGCTTCGTTCCTCTTACCCTTTTAAGCTTAAGCTAGGATGGAAATGTCTCACCGTGTTTAGGTAGCTACCTGGACAAGTGGAGCGGGTAATAAACCCACTGCATCACTGCCAGGCTTGCTCCAAGGGGGCGTAACTAAGCGATCGCCAGTCTCTTCTACATTGCCTCTGATGGTGAGGATGACTGGGGATTGACCAAATGACCAGCCAGGTGCTACCTTAGAGCAGCCCCTAGCAGTGACCGTTTGTGGATTGCTAGAAATCCACATTCGGAAAACCTGGAAAATTTGGTGAACATGTTGTTTTTTACTGGAAAAATAAGGGATAAAGACTGATAGAAATTCTAGGGTCTGGAAGCCAAGAACGGTCACTCCTAAAGGAACCTTCACACTTTAGTGGCACATATGGTGGAGGTATGCAAAGGGCATTCTAAAGAGACGCTTCTCTTAAAGAGACAGGCAGCAAACGTGGTCCCAGCACATGTCTTGGATTAAAGCAGCAACTGTGCAGCAAGCAGAGACATCCAAAATGGACGAGCTGGTGAAAACAGTTGATTCAGGCAAATACAAACCTCCAGCTGATGGCAGCAAGTCAACAAAAGGCCCACGAGGAAACCATACGAGCCCAGGCAGAAACCAATCGCCTGTTGATTGAGACGCACCAGGAAAGCCGTGAAAGAGCAGCAAAGTGGTGAACCTGGCTTCTTCAACAACAGCTTCAGGCCCTGACTGCAAGGCCAAAGGTGTCAGCAGGTGGGCAGTCACCTCCCGTCAAGCGTTGATACACGTCCGTGAAAGATGACCCCAGACGATGATATTGAAGCATCCCCTCGGAACCTTCGAGAGGATTGCCGGAGAGAGCAGCTCCCATTTGGGACCAAGGGGCTGACGTCCTAGCCCCCTTTCAAACCCGGGTGAACCACAAAGGCCTACTTCGACCTGAGGGTGGGAGAAGCCAAGGACTACACCAGGCTGAAAGGGGGAAAGATCTTAGCCCGATCGGGGGTTACCTCTGGTGGTCCGGGCCCAAAGAGTCTACACCTGGAAGTTCGATCCAGCAAAGCCACCGCGATCCCAAATGTATGACCTCTACCATCTCACCAGCAAATGGCTGCAACCGGAGAGTCTTTCACCTGCCCAGGTGATGGGAGAGGGTTGTTTTTTGATCACTTTGTACGTGCCTTACCGGTTGAGGATCCAGCGCTGTGTGGGTACACGACCCCAAAAGTCTGGATGAGCTCGTCCTTGGTGGAACGTTACAGCGCCACTGAAGAGTTTCTCCTGGCCCTGCATCCATCTACGCCAGTACGGGGAAAGACTGTCCTCTGCCCCAAAAGGGAGAAGTAGAGGTCCCGATGGAGGGGGTCAAGGTTGGCTGAGAAAGGGGGAAGGTTGCCCACCCCCCAAAATCAGACCTTTCACCCAGAGCTAAGGGGCCCCAATTGTCTGTTGGCGATGCGATGGACTGGGACATGTCGCTGCACGATGTCCAACGCAGGGGACCCCATGGACTGTGGCGTTACAACCGGCGTACGTCGTTGTTTGCCAGGCCGTCCTATACCTCACATGCTGAGACTGGTGGTGACCGACGGGAGTGTACGGTCAAAATCAACGGACGTTCCATTCAAGCACTCATGGACCCCGGGGAGCTTGGTGACCCTGGTACGGGCCCCAAGCTGGTGACTCAGGCCAACTCCGATCCCGCCGTATAGGGTGGTCTGAAATCCAGGGGACACTAGAGACTACCCAACTGCCAGACTCATCATAGAGACCCCCCTGCGGTTGCCACACAACATGTGGTGGCTGTCGTTGCGAGCCTACCCAAACAGTGCTTTTCATAGGCTTTTGACTTTCCCTTGTTCTGGGATTTGTGGGAGAAAAAAAAGAGGTGAAAGGGTATAATGATGTACAGGGAAAAGGGTGTCCCACAGGAGCCCGGGGAGAGCCCGATGGGGTTTCCGTTGTCCGTCCGGGCGGGGGACCCAGAGGAAAAACCCCTCTGAGCTCGAGTTCCCCCTCCTTGCCAATATCCAGAGGGAACTTTGGTACGGAGCAACGGAGGGACCCAAACCTAGAACACGCTTGGAGAAACGTCAAGATGATAGATGGGAAACCCCAGGGACCAGGCGAGGATATGGTGTACCCTCATTTTGCGGTCAACAACGATAAAGTTATTTCCGGGTAAAAAAGACGCAACCGAGGTGGTGGAGCAATTGGTGGTCCCCCAAATCACATGTCCGCCAGGTGTTGGAGCTAGCCCACTCCCATGTGCTGGGGGGACACCTTAGGGGTGAGAAAACCCGGAGAGGGTAGACGTAACTTCTTCTGGCCAGGGATTTATAGGGCAATTGAAGATTTCTGCCAGTCTTTCCCAGAGTGCCAAATAAAGGCCCCAAGGCCCAATAATCGGAGCCCCCTAATCCCCCTGCCAATAATAGAGGTCCCCTTTGAGAGGATCGGCATGGACCTGGTAGGGCCGCTCCCAAAATCAGCATATGTTAGTGGTCCTTGACTACGCCACCCATATTTCCCGAGGCCATTCCCCTTAGGAAAACCTCCTCCAAAGGGTTGCCAAGGAGTTGTTCCAAATGTTCACCCGCAGGGTATCCCGAAGGAGATACTGACGCAGACCAGGGGACCCCCTTCATGTCTAAGGGGCCAAAGAACTCTGCCGCCTCCTCAATATTACCCATCTCCGTACCTCGGTATATCATCCCCCCAAACCCATGGTCTGGTGGGAGAGGTTCAATAAGACCCTAAAGTCAATGCTAAAAAGGTGGTGGATAAGGATGGGAGAGACTGGGACTGCCTACTACCCTATCTCATGTTCTCTTACGGGAGGTCCGCAAGCGTTTCCCCCGGGTTCTCTCCCTTCGAGCTCCTCTATGGTAGACATCCCCGGGGACTCCTGGACATTGCCCAAGGAACCATGGGAGCAGGAAAAATACCCCCTATAGGGGCGTGATTGAACATATTGCCGAGATGCAGGATAGAATCGCAGCAGTCCTGCCTATAGTGCGTGAGAACCTACAGGGGCCCAAGAAACCCAGGCAAGGGTTATATAACAGGTCCGCAAGGGTCAGAGTGGGTTCCAGCCCGGCCGACGGGTGCTAGTACCCGTCCCCACGGTCGAAAGCAGGTTTTTTTGGCAAAGTGGGGGGCCCCTATGAGATCAAGAGCGGGTCAGTGAGGTCAACTATAAGGTGTTCCCAAGCCTGGTAAAGGAAACCTTATCAGATATATACATCAACCTAATTAAAACCCTGGAAGGACCGGCAAAGCTTTACGCGGTAAGAAGAGCATAGGGGTGCCCCAAAGCGAGAGTTGCCACCCGTCCGTATCTCCGAGTCCCTATTAGAATCACAACGGCAGGAAACTAGGGAATTCCTACAAAGGAACCGGCAGGTCTTTTTCAGATCTACCAGGTCGCACGAAGGTCATTGAACATGACATCATCACAGAACTCGGCCAAAAGGTACGGTTATGGCCATATAGGGTCCCTGAAGCCCAGGCAAGCCATTGCCGAGGAGGTTAAAAGATGCGGAGCTTGGGTCATAGAAAAATCCCAAAGTGGTGGTCGAGCCCCATAGTGCTCATACCCAAACCCGATGGCAGCTTACGTTTCTACAACGATTTTCCCTAAGCTAAACGAGCTCTCAAAAATTTTATGCCTACCCGATGCCCCCCCGGTCGATGAATTGGGTTGAGAGGTTAGGACCCGCGAGGTACATTAGTACGTTAGACCTGACCAAGGGCTAAAGCAGGTCCCCCTCACAAAGGAGGCCAGGGAGAAACGGCCTTTTCCACCCCAGATGGCCACTTTCAAATACGTGGTCCTTCCCTTTGGCCTACATGGGGCTCCGGCCACATTCCAAGGATGATGACGTCATCCTACAGCCCCATAGAAAATATCCAGCCGCATATTTGGATGCCGTGGTGGTCTTTAGCACGGATTGGAAGTCCCACCTGACCAGAGTGCAAGCTTGTCTTAGATGCCATAAGGGCAGCAGGTTTTACCGCCAACCCTAACAAGTGTGCCATAGGGCTAGAGGAGGCTCGCTATCTAGGTTACGACATTGGGAGGGGAGTCATCAAGCCCCAAATGGACAAACTGGAGGCAATTAGAAATTGGGCCCCAACCGATCTCCAAGAAGCAGGTCCGGGCCTTCTTAGGTATCACAGGTACTATAGGAGTTCGTACCCAACTTTGCCTCCATAGCAGCCCCGCTTACGGACCTCACAAAAGGGACAAAGTTCCACTTTGGTCAAGTGGAACCCGGAGGCTGAACCCAAACCTTCCAAAGGCTAAAGGAGGTACTCTGCAAGAGACCCCCTGCTCATGGCCCCAAACTTTCAGAAAGAATTTATTTTCAGGCAGACGCTTCTGAGGTAGGATTAGGGGCTGTCCCCATCACAACTGGTTGAGGGAGAAGAACACCCGGTAGTTTACCTCAGCAGGAAGCTGGTCACGGCGGAGAAAAACACGCCATAGTGGAAAGGAATGCCTGGCCATTAAGTGGGCCATCGAGTCGCTGCGTACTACTTGATAGGTAGACCCCTTTAGAGTCATCACAACCATTCCCCTTTAAAGTGGATGGCACAGAACAAAGGGAAGAACGCCAAGGGTGACCCGGTGGTTTTCCCGGCTCTACAGACTTTAAGTTCTCTGTAGAACATCGCCCCGGGTCACAAAAAGGCCAACCTGATGCATTGTCACGGGTGCACAATTTTATGGCACAAGTGCTCCGCCCCACAGGGCTGAGCAGAGGGGGGGATATGTAGGCCGCAGTTGGGAAGGTCTGCGATGGAGTGTACATCCCAGCCAGGTTCTGGGCGTATGCCTGGAGAGAGCAAGTAATTCCACCAAGGTAAGAAGCCCTTTGGGGGGAGTGAAAGGCCATTGTTAAATAGGTGTCGGCAGTACGACTGTCGACATACATTTAAGTTGTTGTTAGTAAAGGCTACCAGCCATTCCCGGGTCGGCCTTTCATTGGGAGTAAGCATAGAGCAGGGGGGGTGCTTACTCCCCATGGCTCCACTCCGGGTTTTCCCCGGTGGTATATAAGGTCAGCAGTAAGCTGACTGGCGGGCTGCATCTCCAGTCTTACCTTTTGGGCTGGAGAAAATTCACACTGCTGGAAGCCAGTGTCTGCTACACATTCTCCCAAGGTGCTAGTGAGGGAACTACACCGTGTATAGTAAGCGCTCAGACGAGCAGGAGTTTTTGTTTATGTTTATATGTTTTGCCCGTGCATGTATTGCCATACGTTTTTGTTCTGCTGGTGAAATAAACACACGGAAGCAAGACACCGTTTGAACCAGATATCTGCCTCTGTCTCATGCCTAAAGGACTTATGAGTGATCCCAGAGCTGTGCAAGCTCACATATGGTGGAGGATGCCGTGGGCATAAGGCACGAACTAGGCAAAATTGGCACAGTGGCACATTTTGGTGGAGGTTTTGCAAAGGGCATTCTAAAGAGACGCTTCTCTTAAAGAACAGGCAGCAAACGTGGTCCCAGCATATGTCTTGGATTAAAGCAGCCAAACCCAGGAGCTGTGCAACTCACAATACTAAAATCAGACTTGAAAACCCCCCCTAAATACAAATTTTTTCCCCAAAATTTTTGTGTAAACCCCCCATGATCTGTTCCAATCGCTTCGTTCCTTTTAAACCCTTTTTAAAATTTTAAAAGCAGGAGGGGAAATGTCTCACCGTTTTTATTTAGCTACCGGGGACAATTTGGGGGCGGGAAATAAACCCACTGCATCACTGCCAGGTTTTGCCCCAAAGGGGGGGCCGTAACTAACCCCGATCGCCAGCCCCTCTTCAAACATTGCCTCTGATGGTGGGGTTTTGACGGGGGATTGACCAAATGACCAGCCAGGGCTCCCTTTTAGAGCAGCCCCTAGCATTGATTTTTGGATTGCTAGCAACCCCACATTTCAAAAAACCCGGGAAAATTTTTGGGGGAACTTTGTTGTTTTTTACGGGGAAAAAAAAGGGGAAAAAACCCTGATAAAAATTTCCCCTGGGTTTTCGGGAAGCCAAGAACGGTCACCCAAAAGGGAACCTTCCCCCTTTTTATTTTTTCAAAATCCCCCCTTGTGAGTGTCTTTTAAGAAAATTTTCCCCCAATGCTAGGCTATTTGGGTGGGGCCCATGTTTGATATAGGCTTCTAACCCGCCAATCATTTGTCCCCCGGATATCTGGGGTGTGGTTTACAAATCTCTTTTGGGTTTATAATGGATACTATTCATCCAATCTAAAACCTTTTGTTTATCTTTATTTTGTGGAAATTAAATTGGTTTGAGCCCTTGGTTTTATTCTATCCCTAGTTTAAATTTCCCCACCCAAAACCCCCGGGGGTCTTTCCCCTTGAATTTCAGACCCACCCAAACAACACAAATGTAAAAAAGGGATAAAGGATAATTCATGATGATTTTGGGCTCCAGGATTTTTTAATCACCAGGTTGTATTTTTGTGGGTGCCCCTCATCGGGAGTCAGGGTTCTGAATGGGGGAAAACCCCTGCGGAAATGGGGTTTAATTTCAATTCATTACACAGACTTTTTCATATTTTACAATTTTAATCTTTTCCCGAAACTCACCTTTTTGGTTGGATATATTTTCCTAACCTGGGGGGCCCAAAGAAATAATTATCCCCTTTAAGGCGTGAGCCCAAATGGGGCCCAGGGGTGTTTCAGACAGAGTCCCGGGGCGATGGGTGGGATCTCTGGCCTTGGAGTTTTTTTTTCCCTTTACTGGTTTTGAAATTTTTTTTTTTGAGGTGCTTTCCTTTCCCTCGTTTTTTTCCCCGGGGGTGCTCTGGGAGGGTTTTTGGAAAGTGTCCCAAACCCAAAGGGTTTCGTTTCCTACTAGTTTCCAAAAATGTTTTCGGGGTTTACTTCTGCTGTGAATCCGGGGCCCCATTATCAGACTCTAAAAAATTTCCGGGGATTCCGAACCCCTGCACACTAATTAAAGTCAGCATTTTTTTTGTTTTTGTTTTTTTTTCCCGTAGTTTTTTGCAGTCATTTTTGGGGAAAGGGGTAGGGCCTCAGGCCACCCAAAAGAACATATCCACCACCACAAGGACATATTTGTAATTTCCACTCTTGGGCAACCGATTTTGGTTTAAAACTGGAAACCGTTGGAAAGGGTACAATGGGGTTTTGGGCCCGATGCTTTTGTGCGTTTTTTAAACCCGTCCCCTTTGGTTTTTAAGCATTGCAATCCCAAATCCTCCTTTCCTTTGGGCTTTTTTGGGGTTTTTAAATTGTTCCCCAGGGAGGTTTACACCTGGGTTCATATATTTTTTTTCCCCTTTATTTTGGTTTTTTCATCCTTCTTTTTCCCCTTTTCCCTTTTTAATTTTTTCTTACCCTTTCCCCTTCTTTTCTTTCTTTTATCTTCTTTCTTTCCCTTTTAGCTTCTTTTTTTTCGTTCCCGGGGAAAACAGCCTGTATACAGCCCCCTCCTGATTTCTCTCGCCTTAAAATGGGAGGGAGGGGTGGCGGCCTTTGGGGCCTGATCATCGTTGTAATTTCCCCCCGGCCTTTAATTTTTTCCCCTTTAGCTTTTGGGGGGGTTTCAAGACCGCCACTTGGCCCCGGAGCTGGGGAGCATACTTCAAGGTCTGAACAGTCTCTTTGGGTTTTTGATTGGGCCCCGGGTTTTTTCCCCCCCCCCTAAACGTCTGGAAACTTCCCCAAAGGGCCCCCTTCAGGCCGAAGTCATGGGGGCCCCTTTCCCAAAAACGTAGGGTCCCGTCATTTTAATCGTTTTTTAAATTTTTTCCTTCAGGGAAGCCCCCCAAGCTTTTTTTTGGGTTTTTTTTTTCCAGGCCCAAAGTTTCAGCTTCCTGGACTGACATACTCAAGGAAAAATGCCCTTTACTTTTCATGCAACAAACCCCAGCAAATCCTGTTTTGGAAAACGTCCTTGTTCATCTGCATTCTGGATCCATTCTGGAAGAAGACCAAACAGGGGTTTTCCCCTTGGGAAAAAGAGACAGTAGGGAAAAAGGTGGGAAAATTTTTAGCCGTCCACTGTTTTAAAGGAGGGCATGAATTAGAATTTTCCCTTCATCTTCTTTTGTGTGTGATATTCCGGTCTTTTCCCTCTTTCCCCCCTTGAGAAGGGAATCAGGGTGGCTGGGTTAAAGGGAAAAGGTTGAGACACCTTGTTTTGTTTATTTCCGGTTTTTGGGAAACATTGTAAACACACACTCAGCAAATTTCTTGGTCTTGTCCCCCCCTGAACCTGAGGTCACCCTCATCACTTTCCCCTTTTTCTTCCCATCTTTCCCTTTTCTTTGACCAGTGCTTTTTTGGGAAACCCCTTTTGGGAAAAATAACAGTTTCCCTTAGTGGAAAAGGGCCCCAGTTTCAGGCCCCGACAAGTTTAATTTTTGTCCCCCTTTTAAATTCTTGTAGCCCATCCAAAGAAACACGGGCAGCAAAGAGGGTGGGTCAGGTTTTTTAGTGAGAATCCCAAATCTTTAAATTGTTGCGTGATGCGAGCTGCATATTTTTCCACAGATTTATCTTCCCCCCCCCCTTTTTGTTGGACTTTTTGCATTTACACGGCCCTTTGGGCGTGGGGCATGTCCCGTGCCCATCTCTTTTAATTGTTCACAAAAGGTCATTGGGCCCATCCCCGAATCCATGGATGTAGTTCCAAACTCATCCAGATTTGCCCTTTTTTATAGTAAATAACTACTGTGGGCCCTTGATTTTTAAGTAAGGGCCCTTAAAACCTTTTCCAGGTTTTTCTGCAAGGGTCTTTCTATTTGCACTAGTCCCTTTTATAAAAAAAGGGGATAAGGGTATTTTTTGGTCCGGGAGCTGGTTCCTAGAGTTGAAAAAGTGGAGTTTGGGGGAAACTTTGGGCATAACCCTGAGGATTTCCCCCGGTTTCCCCGGAGGCTGGGGGTGCCGGCCAGTGGGCTGTGAAACCAAAAGGATTATTTTTAGAAGTTTTATTTACAAAATTTAAAGGAACAAATTCAGGAAAATTGCGTCTGGGAAAATTTGTGGGGGTAGGGGGGGGCTGGGGCATCAGGTATGCTTGGCTCCATCCTGTGTAGTATTGGGTCTCTTCCAGCATCAGCACATCTGGGGAACTTTCCACCCTTGATTTCATTTAAGCGTGGTGGTTGTGTTTTTAAGTATTGTTGCAAATTTTGTTTCCCCACTCTTTTAAAAAGTTTACTCATAGGGGTACCCAAAAAGCCTGAAGAAAATTTTTGGCAGAGGGATTGATCTGTCCCGGGGCGTTCTCTGCTCACCGGGGTGCATAACTGAGGCCCTTTCCCTATGGTTGATTTTGAGAAGCGGCCCACCCGTTTTCAGGATGGTTTTTTTCTTCTAAACTGGGCCTACGCAAAGGATCCCGGTAAAAGGGAAGGGAAGGGCGGGCCAGGCCGGGTGACAGCTTGTTTCCCCCCCTTTCCCCTCGGTTTTTCCCTTTTGGGCAAATAAGGCTCTGCTATCTGCCGTATCTGGGGACCTTTCCCAAATTTTAACAGTCGGGGGGTGCCCAACCCTGGGCCAAACTCCAAGTATTAGGTTTTGCAGCATTTTCCCTGGGCCCCCACATTAAGTGACCAAGAAACTCCATAACCCACACTGGGAGTGATCTGTCCCCCTGACAATGAAATTTTACATTTTCCCGAAACAACCCCCTCCCCGTTCTGTTAAAAGGGAGGATCCCCTATCCCAGGAACCGGGGGGGGTCGTCGGAACCGGGAAACCTGGGACTGGGTCCCCTTTTAGGGGGGCCCCATGGGGCCAACGGGAGTGGTGAGTCAGAAAAAATGGGAGTTTTCCTGGGGGTGTAGGCCCTCATGAGTCGTTTCAGCCAGTTGGGCTTCCTGGCTGGTACACTTTGGGGGAAAAATGAAGACAACCGGGGGGAGAGGTGACCGGGGCCCCCCTCTGGTGCTGGGGAGCCTAGCGGAAGTTGGGGGTGTTTTAATAGGTCCGGAAAAACGTTATTTTCCGGATACAATGGGGGTGTTTTTCCCCGGGTTCCCAGTTGGGTTAAAACCCAAGATGGGGCCGGGCCCCAGGAATTCCCGGTTTTCATAAACCCAAAATGCCACCTGAGGGGGGACCCAAAGATTTGGCCCCCCCACAGGAAGGTTTTCCCGTTGGCATACCAATTAAGGCTGCCGAGGGGGACCAAAAAAAGGCCGCCCCGGAAGTTTTCCTTTTTTCCCCCCCCTTTCCGGGCCCCACCCAAAATGACAAATTTCAACGGAAGTGGGACAGGAAAAGGGGCAGATGAGGGGGTTTGGGGCCCCACAGGGTGGGCAAAACCGGGTTTTACCCGGGAAATCTGGGTTTTTTGCAAACCACACGGGTGGGAGGTCCACCCTTCCGGTCCCCTTTCCACGCCTTCCCCAAAGGGGGGTGGGGCAAACAACGGGTTTTCAGGTTTCATTTTGGGTTTTGGCACATCAATTTTTTCATAACCAAACAAACCCTTTTTGGATTTTTTACACCTCCTTCTCCCTTAACTTTTTGCATATCCTTCACTTGTAAAGCCCTCCAACTCTGAGGGTAAGCTTGTGCACTTCTAATAAGCCTTTAAACTTTTAACATGCCTTTTACCTGTGTTAAAGTATCTCCTTTTCCCCACACCCAGGCTGCAGTCTACCGTCTGAGGCAAACCAACTTTTAAAACAAGCGACTCAAATTTCCTTCACAAAATTTTTTTTCCTTCTCTTGCTCTGGGCTAATTCTACATTTGTCCCGTGCTTTCCCAAGGGGAGATTTTTTTTCTGTTTTTAAAAAAGGGGCCGGGAACAACATTAAATAATTTTAAAAAACTACCGGTGGGAGCTTTCCCACCAAAATGAAAATGACAGTTACCCGGGCCCCAAATTCACCTTTCTCCGGTTTTTCCCGGGAAACTTGTCGTTGGGTCCCCAAACCCCCAACTGGGAAGTTTTCTTTTATTTTCTACAAGTAACAGGGTACCCTCTTTCCAAGTCCCCCAGTAACTTTAATGGGACCTTAAGGGGCCTGGACCCCCTGCCCTTTTCTCCATTCCCGGACTGGGGAAACCCCCGGGTCCAAGTAAAAGGGGGGTTAAAGGGTTTAACCAGGGAAAAAACAGGGTCCTTTCCTTCACTAAACCCAATTTCTTTTTTTATTTTTTTTTTCTTTGAAATTTAAACCCACAACTTCCCGGGAAAAAACCTCTTTTTTTTCAGTAAAATGGGAGACCCGGTTTTACTTCCTCTTTTTTTCCTCATTTTGCGCGGCTGTCTCTCACTTTCCCCCTTTGCTAATTCCCGTCACGGTATACCCGTAACCGACTGAGCCGTACTTTTTATGAAAGAAAATCTCACAGTGCTGTTGTTCGGATCACCGAGAAAAGACACACACCGTCTTACCCCTTTAAATGTTTAACTCACTGTCCCCCCCAACAATCGGGTTTTCTAACTATCCCCCTCCTTATTCACAGGCCCAACCCCCACCAAAATATTGAAAAATGAGTAAACCCCCCCGTGACTCAGGAGGTTGGGGCAAGCCTCATCAGGAAAACGACAAGTTATTTCCACCCCGGGGCTTGGGTCCGGGGCAGTTTTGCTGTGGTTTTGGGTCTCGGTGATCCCCCCCGGGGAAACTTAGGCGCCCAAATTTTCCCCTGGGCGGGAAAAAGAAATACCCGGGGCAGCCAGTTTTCTCCCCAATCCAAATTTTTGCATGTTTGCCTGTGCTGAGAATACAAAGATACTAAGTTTTCCCTTTTTAAACCCCCTCATGCTCTCCCCCTGATCCCAATCAGGGACTTCCCCGGAGTTTTATTATGCCACAAATATAAATAACAAAAAGGAAGGGGGGGTTTTTAAGGCGTGTTATTATTGCAACAAATTAGACATCTCTGTAGTCCACTTCTACCAAAATTTTGGGTTTTCCCTGTACAGACGTCACTCGGGTAGGTTTCCCGTAAGGGCCCCTTATTTTCTGGGTAAAACAATTTTGATTTCCAGTAAAATATTTTACGTCAAACTTTGGGGGGGTACACAAGGGGTCGGGGCCATTTATATTCAGGGTTTTCACCACTTACAAGGGTTTTTGTAGCAAGGGGAAAAAATTTGAATTTGAAAAATACAAAGGTACAAGCATATAAAAAAATACAACACTCATTATATATATACCTCACCGCCACTTATTAGGTACACCTGCAAAGTAACGGGTTGGACCCCCTTTTGCCTTCAGAACTGCCTCAATTCTTCGTGGCATAGATTCCACAAGGTGTTGCAAACGATGCTCAATTGGTACCAAGGGCCCAAAGAGTGCCAAGAAAATATTCCCCACCCCAAATGACACCATCACCCACCAGCCTGAACCGTTGATACAAGGAAAGGATGGATCCATGCTTTCAATGTTGTTGACGCCAAATTCTGACCCTACCATCCGAATGTCGCAGCAGAAATCGAGACTCATCAGACCAGGCAACGTTTTTCCAATCTTCTACTGTCCAATTTCGATGAGCTTGGGGGAAAAATTTGGGAAGCCCAGTTTCCTGTTCTTAGCTGAAAGGAGTGGCACCCGGTGTGGTCTTCTGCTGCTGTAGCCCATCTGCCTCAAAGTTCGCCGTACTGTTGCTTCAGAGATTTCCTTCTGCCTACCTTGGTTGTAACGGGTGGCTATTTGAGTCACTGTTGCCTTTCTATCAGCTCGAACCAGTCTGCCCATTCTCCTTTGACCTCTGGCAACAACAAGGGCATTTCCGCCCACAGGACTGCCGCCTCAGTGGATGTTTTTTCTTTTTCGGACCATTCTCTGTAAACCCTAGAGATGGTTGTGCGTGAAAATCCCAGGAGATCAGCAGTTTCTGAAATACTCAGACCAGCCCTTCTGGCACCAACAACCATGCCACGTTCAAAGGCACTCAAATCACCTTTCTTCCCCATACTGATGCTCGGTTTGAACTGCAGGAGATTGTCTTGACCATGTCTACATGCCTAAATGCACTGAGTTGCCGCCATGTGATTGGCTGATTAGAAATTAAATGTTAACGAGCAGTTGGACAGGTGTACCTAATAAAGTGGCCGGTGAGTGTATATGTATATCAGACTTGACAGGGTGTGTGTATTTTTACCCCATATACGCGTGATTTTCATTTCATTCATTCTGTACAGTATTTTATACCAAGGGTTAATTTCTCCTCTTGTTTTGTGAGGGAATTTGAGTCAAATACAGGGTGTGTGTATTTCTGCCACATACATGCCTGAAAACCATCAACTTCAACCGGTAGGGGTATTTAATCTGTGGCCAAGAGTTCATTTTTTTCACTTTTTGTGGAAATTTTTTGTCAAAAACCATTTTTGTGTATTTTACCCTCAAAACATCTCAAATCCATCCACCCAGTTTCTTGGGTATTGCATTGTGGCAAA
>JAODAL010064720.1:0-18577 GCA_025379985.1 Phyllomedusa bahiana
AACTGAAAGGGGGGGGTTTTTAGCCTAAAAAAAAACCAAAAAAAGGGGCAACTGGGAAAAAAAAAAAAGCTGAGGGGTCAGGTGGCAAAACAGTGACAGAGTGTGGGGGGTACGGAGACAGCCACAGCAGCAAGAGGGCAGAGAGTGGCACAATTTACATTCCTTTGGGGGGACAAAAAACAGGATAGGCCCCAGATGGCACAAAAAGCCCAGTGAGGATCAAAAGGAGCAGCCAAAAAACCCCCCGAGCTTGGGGGGGGGTCCCCAGACAGTCAAAAAGGACAAATTCGGAATGGAAAAAAACAGGGGTGGCCCCGGGGTGGGAAATGAAAAAACAAGGGGGGGGGGGGGGCACGGGGGGAACCCCCAAAAAAGCAGCAGCATGAGGGCAGAAAAGGGGGCACAAAAGACACAGGGGTGTAGGTTCCCAAAGGGCAGCACCCACAGCAGCAGCAAAGGTCAAAAGTGGCCCAATGACATTCTGGAGGGGCAAAAACAGGAATAGGGGCCCCAGAAGGGGACAATGAAAAAGTGTGAAAGGGCACGGCAGCAGCCACAGCAGCAAAAGAGGGCCCGAAAAATTACCAAAGACCCCAGTGTTTTAGGTCACCGGGAACAGCCACAGCCCCCAAACAGCCAAAGAGGTCAGACAGTGGGACAATGGAAATTTTGTAGGTCCCCGGGGAAACAGCCACACAGGGAGCATGAGGTCAACAGTGGCACAATGACACAGTGTGTTTGGTCACGGCAGCAGGGAACAGCAGCGCATAAAAGGGCAGACAGTGGGACAATGACAGAGTGTGGGAGGTTTACGACAAACAGCCCCCAGCAGGAGCTTTAGGTCCCGACAGGGCAAAAAATTTACACAGTGTCTAGGTCACCCGGCAGCAGCCCAGCAAACAGCAGGGGGTTTAGACAGTGGGCAAAAATTACACAGTGTGAAATTCAAAGGCAGCAGCCACAGCAAACAGCATGAGGGGCAACAGGGCACAAAAGCCCTTCTGGAGGGGGGCAAAAACAGGAATCGGGCCCCAGAGTGGGACAATGAACAGTATGTAGGGTTTTTTCCCCCGGCAGCAAACTACAGCAGCAGCATAGGAGAAACAGTGCACAAAAGAAACAGTGGTTGGTCCACAGCAGCAAACCACAGAGATGCAAAGAGGGGCAAACATTTGGAAAAAATGACACAGTGTCCCAGGTTTAGGGAGCACCCAAAAGCAGCCCCATGAGGTCAGACAGTGGGACGGACATTCGGGGGGGTTTCAAAAAAAAGGAAAAAAGGCCCCAAGTGGCACAATGGGCAGAGAGTGGAGGTGACGGCGGCAGGGGGCAACAGCATGAGGGGCAGAGGGGTGGCACAAAGACACAGTGGGAGGTCAAAGGCACAGCCACAGCACAGAAAGAGGTTTAGACAGTGGGACAATGACAGGTGTGGGGTGGGTGGCAATACCACCCCGGAAAAAAATGGGTTTGGGGGAGAAGGAGAAACTGTCCCGCAATGTGGTTTTCATCCGGCCCAGTGGCGGCAACAGATTAGGGGCTAAGGGAGGTAGTTTGAAACCCAGACTCATTTTTTTTCAAAGTTTTGGGGGAGGCTTTATGGCTTATTGGGGAGTCCTTTACGCCTAAGGCATTTGGTTTTGTGGAAATCTTGGCCAATTCCCCGCCTGATTCATCTTTACGAGGTCCCGTCTTTCCCCATTCCCGTGGACAAGCGGGTTCTCCTTGGGGGGAAACGATTTGGCCCCCCCGCACTGAACACCCCTCTAAGCCACAAAATTTTTGGGGCCGGGGAAGGACAGCTTCTCCACTTTAAACTTTTGGGAATTTTTGGGCCCCACAAACCATTTGGCTGCCCAGGTTGTCCAGCAGAAACTTCCCAACTTTGGGGGGGCAAGTTCTGTCCAATAGGGCCCCCCACCGTTGGTTTTAGGGTCTGCCCCTAGGGGCCTTGGGTGTTGCTTTCCCGCTGGCGACTGAAAACCCCCTCACAAGGCGGGGAAAAGAAGCGGGTTTAACATGGGCTCCAACTTTGGTTTTCTGCTGTGGGGCTTTTACTGGGGTCCCAACCCCCCCCACCTTCCCCCCCCGGCCCCCGTGGGAGTACACTTTAGCGCTGGGAAAAACCCCCCGGTCAACCTGTCAGAGGAGGGGAAAGATGCCGCACATAGGCAGCGGCCCAAATGCCCTACGGGGGAATTCCCCCTATAGTATTTGATTTTTTCCCTCCCCAATAAATACTGGGAAAAAGGCTCCCTTTTTTAAGACCGGTGGGCGAGGGTCCAATAGGGGGGGAGAGCCAAAGTCTTTCCCTCTGCCGGATGCTAAATTTATTCGGCTGTCACTACCCAAAGGAAAAACACATGCTGGGGGGCCATCGCACAAGTGATTTCCGGGGGGCTCCCTGCCTCCTTTCCCACGTAACTGCCTTTGGTGCTTGGGGGCCCAACTGCCTTGTCTTCCTCTTTCTCCATCAATTTTCCCCCCAAAAGGGCTGCCCCGGGCTCCCCCCTCTCCTTGTCACCGGGTAAAAAATTTCCCACAAATTTTTCACCAGAAAAATGTTCTTTTCCAATGTCCTTCTCCCCTCCTTTTCAGCCCCCCCCCGGGCCCTAAAGGGGCCGCGGGGGTTTAATGGGCCCGGGTCTCCACCCCCCCTGCCCAGACAGATTTTTAAACCCAATCTTTTCCCAAAGGACAGGGAAGCTTTGGAAAAAAAAATGCTTTTAAATTCCCCCCGAAGTCCTGGTGACTGAAAAATTTAACGTGCCCTCGAATGGCCTCAACAAAGGGAAGGGTTTCCCCGGGCATGAGCTCCCCACTGGCTGCCCTAAAAAGTTTACACGGGGGAGTACTCCTGCCCCGGCCGGATCATAAAAAAAATTGGGTTAAGGGGCCTTTTCTGTTCATACAGTCGGCCCCAACCCATGTGCGGGCCCTAATTCCAACGGGTGGAAACATCGCATAAAGAGTGTGTTGGGGGGAGGCCTTCTCCCGGTTTGCAAACCAGGGGGGTTTTTTCCTGGCATTGTAGAAGGGGGAAAAAAGGCATACCAGTTTCCGGCCTTTTTTTCAGAATCTTTGAAGATGGGGTGTAGGACTTTCGGGAAACCCTTTCCCCCACAACCAGATTGAACATGTGCGCCATTCAGGGGGGGGCCATGGACCCTTTCCCTCCCCGGTTTGGCGGGCCGAAAAAACCATGTTCCTCTCATTGCCGTAAAAGGGTTCCAATTTGCATTTTGGCCCGGGGAGAAAGCCACCCCTAAATTTTCTTGCTGAAATTACCGAAAGCAGTTCCCCCCCGGGGGGTGACTTAGTTCCCCAGAGGCAAAGCCAGGTAAAGAACTCCCAAACACCGCGTCCCCCAAACACATTTTGGTAGGGGGGGGAGAGAAATTTTGTGGAGGTTTGGGGATGCTGGTGGGGGTTGGGAGGAGGGGGAGGGGGACTTTGGCGCAGGACCCCGCGTTTGAAAAACGGGAGGAAAAACGGCATCTCCGGTCCAATTTGGGTTGGTGTGCCGGGGCCCGGAAGCACATTAAACCCAGGGGGCCGAAAAGGACATGTACTGGGCCCGACCGTAGTTTACTAGGTTGAGCGTTTAAAATTTGGGTTCATCGAAAATTGGGGTCGAGGGTTTCGATAGTCGACCACCCATCTTTCAAGATAGCCCGATTTTGGGATTGAAGATTATGATCGATGAACATTAAAGTCTATGGGAAGGAACAACCCCTTTCTTTCCCTAAAACCCCAAACAGGGCGGGAAGAAGCTGGAATTAACATCCACAACATAAAATGGATACGGGCAAACATCTTGGGCAACACACATAGGTTATAAAAGGCCACAGAAAAAAAATCCACTCAAACCCCTATCCCTGCCCTTGAAAACCCACAGCATTCCCCTTTAAAAAACCTGCATCACCCCAAAAATTTAAAAAAAGTGCCAAAAGGGGGGGGCGGGGCTAGGCAATGGATGTGTGAGGATGGGGCCTTTCGGGAGCTCCCACCCCCCTGTTTCTTATACCGGAAAATTTTTTGCCATTTAAAAGAATGGGGAAATCGGGGCCGAGGAGCGAGGGCCAAAAATCGCCCCCCTACCAGCCTGTTCGGGGGGCCCTTATTTCTTTTTTCCCCCCTCCCCCAAACCGGCTACTTCACTCCCTGCCCTCGGCGCTGGGCCCACCCAAGATGGCCGCCGGGCCGCATGGGAGCCCCCGGGAAGCTACGGGACGGGCTTTCCCCCTTTGCAAGGGGGGCAAAATTCCTCCCCCCCAACCCGGCTCCACAGGGGGGACTGGGGGCAGAAACCCCGTCTCCCTCACCTGCCCCCGGCGTTCAGTTTCCCGCTCTCCAGCCTCGCTCTGGGGGCGCTGGGGGGGTCCCCGGGGGAAAAAGCCCGGGGCGGGGGCCTTCAGATGCGAGGGGCCCCGGTGGAGCCCAAGGGCCGGGAAACCCCGCCTGGAAACCGGGGCAACTCCCGCCTGATCAGGGGTTTTAACGGGTGGGAAGCCCCTAAAACGCAGGTGCCTCCGGGAACCCCCAAGCCCCCAAATCACTGCTTTTTGGGTTTCCCCCCAAGCCTCCATAAAACCTGCGCGGGGGTTTTCCCCCAAAAGGGCCCTCATCAATGCTGGGCGGGGACCCCCCCCCAAAAGGCCCTCATCAAGGGCTCTGGGATCCCACAAACCCCCAAAATTGCTGTTTGGGACCCCCCAACCCCCCAACACTCGCTGGGGACCTCCCCCAACCCCCATCACTGCGTTTGGGACCCCCCCCAAGCCCTCATCAATGCTACTCGCTCTCTGCAGGGGGGGCACAGGGCCCCCCCTTTACTCCCAGCTATCCTCTATCTCAGGATCAGGGGCCTCATTAGGCCGGAAGCTCCAAGGGTTTCACCCACACTGGGACCCCTCCCCCCCATGGAGGGCTGGAACTCACTAAAGGGGGTCAAAACCCCCAGCACCCCTCTTTTTCGGGTTTGGGGGTTAATTTATGGGGGGGACACGGGCTGCTCGGGAAACCCCCCCGGGCCCTGCACCCCTTTGGGCAACACGCTGCTTAAAACCCCTCCACATGTTTGGGTCTCCCCTTTCCTGGTCCACGGGATCCCCCCGTGGGCTGCATCTCCTGCACACAGCAAAGCCTCCACCACGGGTTTGGGGACCGGCCCTACCCCAGTCTCTCCCAGATTCCTGGCTTGCCCCCTCCCCCCCCATGGGGGACAGACTGGGGGTAACAACCCTTGCTCTAAACCTTTTCCCCACTTTTTTTTCCTTTTTGCAAGTCTACAAAGCTTTCCCCTCTATTTTTGGGGGCCTTTCCCCCCGGAAAGGGCCCTGGCCAGGAAAACATATATCTTCCCCTACCCACTAACCGGGGCGGTTTCCCTGGAGGATAAAAAACCCAAAAGTGTTTTTGGGCTGAGCTAAAAAAATCTTCTGAAAAAACCGCTTCCGCCCAAGAGAAAAGAAAACCTCATCAATTGTCAAGGGACTGGCCCGCCAGTTTAGGCGGGAAAATTTGCTCATTTCCAGGTGGGGTTTTTCCCTCCCTGCACTCCAAATTTGATGTCCCCCGAACAGGAGCAGACCCAAAAACCTCCTCCACCCTTTTGTTTGCTTTTTCAAAGTTTTTACCCACCACTCTCCCAAAATTTATTCTCCCCTTGCAAAACCCAACCTTGACGAAAAACGAAAACCGCAGCGGGGACGCAAAAATCTGCGCCAAAGGGGGCCCCCCAAAAACCACCCCCAAACAAAACGATTTGTTTTCTGTCACCCCCCACGGGCGATATTTAATAAACTCCCTGGGTCGTCCACCCACAGCCCACATTGAACTTGACAGGGTGCACAGGGCTCTGGGGCCCGGGCCCCCAAACCCTGAGACCCTGGGCCGCGCGATGTCTTTTTGGCCCGGGGTCCATTTTTTTTTGGCAATGAGGGAGGATATTTTATTCAAAAGGGGCCAGACGCCGTCAGTAACTGTTTTAAATAAATTGGTGCTTCTATCGGGGTTTTTTTTGCAGGATTTAACGAGCCCTCACCCTAGCCCAACAGCTTTCCCCTTAAACCTCGCGGACATTCTGCGTGAAAAAAAATATCCCTTTCCCTTTTGGGGGGTACCCCTTTCTCCCTGCGTACCCGGGGAAAGCCCAAGCAAATCCTTAAAAACCCCGTTCCGGGGGGAACCAGGGGATACCCCCGCCATTGCAACACCCCTTGGGGCCGTCAAGGATTTATTTTTCCCCGGGACTGGCCCACTCTTTCATCTCTTAAAACCCCGGACCCAACGAAGAACGGGGCGCCAAAATTTTGATATCTTTTCCCCCACCCGCCCCAACCGGGCCCCAAGGGACCCTCGGGGGGGCAACAAAAAGCGGGAAAACCCGTTTACCGGGGGCCCGGGGAAACCCCCCCCCGGGAACCCCGCCTTAGTTATTGAGGGGGCTGAACCGGGACACATACGTGGTTCCTTGATACCCTAAGTTGATGGGGAAATTTTTCCCTCCGGAGGATAACTCCCCCTTCCCCATTTTTTGCGGGGCAAACTCGGGCATTATTTCATGGCCTATTAAGGTTACCATACCAGAGTGTGGGTGTCAGGGTGGAGCACGTGCGCACCGGGGCCCCAAACCCCCTTCCTTTTTCCCTTTTTTCCCCTCCCTCCCTCTCTCCCTCCTCCCCCCACCCCCCCCCCCCCCCCGGGGTTGCGCAGGCCCTTTTGGCCCTCTTTTTTTCCCCCCAATAAAGTTTACACGTTCCCCCGGTTGCCATTTTTATCTTTCAAACTCTTATCAACCCCCCCCCAAAGGGGTATGGGGGGGGGGATTTTCCCTTTAAAACGCATTTTTTGTACTACCCCCCCTTTCCCCCCCAGTAGGGGGAAAACTCCTGCTTTCCGTTTTGGTACGATTAGAGGGCCCTAAATCTTTGCAGTTTAGTTGTTTTTCTTAGGTAAAAGGCGGGGCCCTTCCCCCTCTGTTTTTGGGGTTTTTTTTTTTTTTTTGTGTTTTAAGTTTTTTGTTGGGCGGGGGATTGGGTGGGGTCGTCCTCCCCTTTTTTCTTTTTTTGGGGGTGTGGTGTTTTTTTTTTTTTTTTTTGTTTCCCCTTCCCCCTCCCCCCCTTTTTCCTCCCTTCTCCTTTTGTTTTTTTTCCCTTCCCCCCTTTCCAAAACGGTGGGGGTACCGGGGTTGGCAGCTAAAGGCCCGTTTCCATTACAACCTCGGGTTTTTTGCCCCCGGGTTTGTCCCGATGGACCTGCGGCCTTGCCCCCTTTCAAATGCAAGGGGGTTTTGAATACCCCGGAAAAGAGGGCCCCAGGTGTTTTCATCATTTTTCACCTAGCCAAGGTCCAAGTGGCCCCTTTTTCCCCCAAAGGAGACTCATTTCAAAGGGAGGAACATGCCCCCCTTCTATTAAAAGCAAATACTATACTTCTTTGGGAAATTTCGCAATTGTTCCCGGGGGTCCAGGTCCCAGGGGATTTGGGCCCTAGCAAATCCATTCGCTCCCCTTGGCCCCCCAGGTTTTTTCATTGCCCGGCTGATCCCCGAGGCGCGTATCTTATTCGGTTTCCCTTTTCCCTTAGCCGGGGGAGGTTTTCACCATTGTCAATGTCTACGCTCAAAAAATGGGCCCCCAAGGGGGGGGTTCCTTGAGACACTTGTGGAAATTTCCCTCCCCCAAATGCAAAAGGGGCAAATTCTGCTCCGTGGGGATCTGAACATCACCCTAGACCCCCCCTTTGGGACAACTCCTTCCCGGGGAAAACCTCCCTGTCCCCAAAATTTTGCAAAAAAAAAGGGGGGAAAAGGGCTTTCCCCCCCGTTTTCCCCCAGCATTGTGACGCTTTGGGGGGTGCTGCATCCAACCCACCCCGGGACTATACTTTTTTCCCTTTCCCCCCCCCAGGGGTCTTAAAAGCCCTTGGAAATTTTATTATATCCAACACCCCCGGCTTTGCCCCCTGTTAGTGCCACTTCTATAGGTAGTATCCTAAGGTCTGACTATGCGCCAGTAATTTGCTCCGTTTTAGCCTTTCCGGGACTGCGAGAAAAAAATTTTTTGGGTTTTGGGGGGCTGAACAAATCACTTTTATTGGATGCCCCTTGCGTTACGGATATTGAAAGGGCCATTTCCCAGTTTTTCAAATTTCCCCCAATGCACAGGAAACCCCACTTCCCCCATTTACTCAATTGGGGGGGCGCTTTAAAAATTTTGGGTTTAGGGGGGGTCCCAATTTTAAAAATGGCTCCAGGCTCAAAAGGGAAAAAGCAAACCCCAAAAACAAAAACTCTCGCTAAAATGTCCTTCCTAGAAAATGGTGCATAAACACTCTTTCCCCCACGTCCTTTTGGGAACAACCCGGAGGCGCGTTTGGGGAATTGGGCGGGCCCCCGGAGGTGTCCCCGGGGTCGGGTAGTTCAAATTTGCCGAGGTAAAAAAATTTTTTGAGTACGGCAATAAAAAAACGGTCCGGGGGGTGCCCGGCAAGGGCAGTGCGCACCCAGATCGCACAGTCCTTTGAAACCCTTTGATCCCAAAAGGGGGGCAAAACTCTTTGGGCCATCATACGGAGGGCATTGCCCCCCGGGTTTCCCCCCCCCAAAGATTTTTTTTCTAAACTTTACAAATTTTTCCCCCCTCCTTCTCATCCACTCCAAAACCCGGGGGGTTTTTTCCCCATCCCTCCCTATTGTCCAAAGTTTCCCACCGAAAGGGCCCCCGGAAAAGCTGGAGAACCTTTTTTAATTTTCTAGAATTGAAAGCGGGTTTTCAGAGACCTCCCCGGGGGGTTTAAAAGCCAGGTCGGATGGCTTCCCCAGCCCTTCCCTTTTAAAAATTTAATGGAGCCAATCTGCCCTCTACTCTTAAAATGCCTTTAATTCTGTCTCGGCAGACACTCCCTTTCCCCCCTCAGGCTTTTTTTTTTTTTTGCTAAACGCAAAATTGCGGTTTTAAACCCCAAACCCGGGGAAAGGAACCCCCCGTTTCCCTTTTGGCAGTACCCGGGCCCCCCCTCTTTACTAAATGTCGACCCCAAAATCATGGGTAAAATATCGCAAATAGACTTTAAACCGCTCCTGAAAAGCCATTGTTCATCCCCCGGGTCAAATGGGGTTTGTTCCGGGGGAAAAGAGGCGCGCGATAAACCCCGCCCCAAGACCCTTGATATCATCCAAATTTTGCTCGTACAAAGTAAAATACCCCCCCCCCATGGTCTTGGTTTCCCCGGATGCAGAGAAGGCCCTTTTTACCCCTATTTCAGGCCTTCTCTTCATAAGACCTAGCACAAATTGGCCTTTGGGGCCTGCCTTTCTCTCTAAAATCGCAGCTCTGTTTTCACGCGCCCTCTGCCCCCATCCCAAAGGGCAATGGGACATTGTCTGCCTTTCCCCGCCGATCTCGAATGGGAAAAAGGAAAGGGTTTCCCCCCCTTCCCCCCTTTTTGGGGAAAGTTTTGGTAATGGAGAGTCTGAAAGTCGACCATCGAGCCAACCCTGATTCTCGGGGGCACCATTTTTGGGGGAAGGGGGGTATTTTGTGCTGCTTTTGCAGCGACCTTTTTGTCTATATATCAAAACCTCACATTTTTCCCTTTCCCTCCCTGATGGCTGATATCAGAAGCTTCGGTGCTGGTCCAATTTTAAAATTAAAATTTCCCCCAAATCAAGGCAAATGGGGGTCGGTAAACAGTCCACAGGATAGGGTTTCTCCTTTAATTTCCAAAATTCCCTTTTGAGTGGGGGCCCGCTCGGGCATTTCTTATTTTGGGGGTACACCCTCGGATGATCTCTCTAATCTCTTTGCTGATTTAAATTTCCCCTTCCCTCTCCTCGCCAAAATTAAAAAAAAAACCTGGGCAGTTGGAAAAAAGAAGGAAAATAAGGGGGGTTCGGGGCGGAATAAAACCCGCTTAAGATTCGATTCTTCCAAAATTTTTTATACTTGTTTCAAACCTCCCCATAAATATCCCGGCCCCAAATTTTGGAAGAAATACACGCTGTTTCCCCGCTCTTTCGTTTTTTCCCGCTAAAAGGGCGCGAACAAAATACGATACCCTGATCAAGGCCCCAAAGGCCGGGGTGTTGGGGGCTCCGGGTTTTCAGACTTTATTTCCTGGCGGCGGCCTACTCCCCCCTTCCTGGCATCGGGCTCTAATAGGACAAAAAAATTAAAGGGGGGGAACCCGGCAGAGGACCCTTTGTGCCTCGGCGGTGGCGGTTCCCCCCCTGGATTCTGGACCTCCGGCTTTTCCAGGGATTTTAAAAATCCTCTTTTTTTTTAAGGGCACACATTGGGTACACTAATTTCACATAGGCCACCCTACAATCTCATGACCGTGCTGGCCCCCTTTTTGCCATTTTCACAAACCTGATTTTCCTCCTTTTTGCTTCATCCACCCGGGTTTTTTAGGGGGTAAAAAAAACGAACCCCCTTTTTTGTTTTTTCTCGATTACATCTGGAAAAAGGGGGGAAAATTTAAGCCGCGGAAAGCGATTCTTGAGGGGAGGAGGGCTCGGGCACTACGTCTTTTTTAAATACCTACAACTTTCTCATTTTTCACAAATAAGGTCTAAAATTGTGGTGGCCAACCTCTTTCCCCCCTTTTTTAGAATTGGTGGGGCCCCCCCTCTTCGAGCTCCAGACACTCTCTTCCTTCTTTTATAAGTTGATTCCTCTAACCCAAAATTGAACAGCTCCCTTTATATTGCCGGCACAAGGGGGGAGGGGGAACTAAAGGCCCCTCCCCTTTACTGCTGACCAATGGGGAGGGGCTGGGTTTCCAAACTTACCCCCCAGGGGAATTTATTACCCCAAACATCAGGAGACTTTTTTTTTTAAAATATTTTCACCTGGTACAAAAGTTCCCTCCGTTCTGGGACAAAATGTTTTTCCCCGCGACCCCGGATGTTTGCTGGGTTTGGGAAGGGTAAGAGAAATTCCTTTTCCCCTGTGTGGGGGGGTTGTTCTCACCCCTTTGAGGCTTTTGGACCACGGGGCTGGAGGTGAAACATGAGGGAACTGGTGTTCCCCCATCCCTGACTCTCCGGGAGCACTTTTTCTCTTTTTTTGTTTCCCATGCCGGGCCCCAGGGAAATTTTAAAAATTCCCTTCTGAAACACCCCGCTGCAGGCCGGGCCCAAAACGGTTTTCCCCCCGCAGATGGAAACAACCCCCCCTCCGTCTTTGGAGGAAAAGGTTCGCAGAAATCATTTTTGTTGGGAGGGAAGGGGGGAATTAAAAAGGGTTTGCCCAAAACCCCGAAAAGGGCCCCCACCGCTTTTTACTTAAAAACCCGGTTTCCGTGGGGGGCCTTTAAGAGGTTCCCCCCCCTTTTTCCCTCTATCACTTCCTAGATACCTTGCCTACCCCTCCCTATATACGTATGTTGTTGGGTTTTCTTTTCTGGGCCCGCCGCACACAGTATCCCAGGTATTTAAATGCCCGGGGTTTTTCAAAGGGAGGGGTCCCGGGTTTGGACACTGTTTTAGCTGCTCCCGGGGGTTCCCGCCTCCCCTGGAGTAGTTTTTTAATTATCATTTCCGTCTATTACTCCCACCCATCTGCCCTCCTCCTTTTTTGTCCCTGTTTTTTTTTTTTTTTTTGTTGTTGTTGTTGTGTTTTGTTGGTTTTGATGGGTTGGGGTGACAGTGTTGGGCTTGTCTTTCGTGTTTTCTGTGTTTAGGGGGATTTTAGGATCAAATTTGATCGTTTGCCCCTGGGTTGGGCACTATCTGTCATTGGCCCTGTTTGGATGACGGGTTTTAGTCATTAACATTTTTCTTGGGCTATTGTCTCATATTATAGGGTTTCTGGGCCTTTCATTTTTTATTAAACCACACTGGGTTTTTTCCCGGCCCTTTTTCTTAAGTCCACAATTTTTGGATTCTGTATTCCTTTATTTCCTGTTTTTTTAAAAGTCTGTTTAATTTAAAACCTTTCCTTCAATGAAAAAAAAAAAAAAAAAAAAATGCCAGAAGGCCCGTATTATTTGAACCATCATTTTTCTTGAAAATGGACAATTTAAATATCCCGTCCTGTAACGCAGCAGAGCCCCAAATCCCGCATAAACCCCCCGATTTTTAAAAATGCCGAAAAAAGGGGTCTTTCAACCACCATTTTAGTTTTAACTAAAGGGCCCTTGAAATATATCTTCCTGGACCGAAAACCATTAAAAACCCGTCTGAACCCACAGATTTTAAAAAGTTTTCCGGGAAAAAGGATTCTTTTAACCCCCATTTTAGTTTTAATGGAAAATTGACATCCCTGTCCTGGGCCACAACAAAGAGCCCCAAACCTGCATTTGGGCCCCCCAAAAAAAAATTGCCAAAAAAGGGGTCTTTTACTGGACATATACGTCCCTGTCCCGGGGTACGCTTGCCCCCCCGTATGAGGGCGGACCAATTGAGCTTCACTTGGAAATTTTTGGTGGTTAACGCTCCTGTTCCACCCAGGTCCCTTTTTTCTTGGCATTTTTTTTTCTCATTTTACTCAACGTGCTGGAGGAAATTGTCTCTGTACTTTGTTCTCTGTCCGTGCTCCATACTCCATGTCCTCTGATAACCTACATCTGGTCAAGTTTTCCTGTACCCTCCTTGTTTCAATTCAGAGGAATTTCTTTACCAGCTATTTTGTACATGCAAGTTTTTTAGTAGTTTAATTCTAGAAAACACATTTTTAAAATAGGATTGACTCCCACCATGTCTTTGACCTCTCTGACCTCATGCTGTTGCTGCCGCCACTTCCACTCTGTCATTGTGCCACTCTGTGGCCTTCTCCAGTTTTTGCCACCTCCAGAATGTCATTGTGCCACTGTCTGACCTCATGCTGCTGCCGCCGTCACCTCCACTCTGTCATTGTGCCACTCTGTGGCCTACTCCAGTTTTTGCCACCTCCAGAATGTCATTGTGCCACTGTCTGACCTCATGCTGCTGCTGTGGCTGCTGCCATAACCTCCACACTGTCATTGTGCCACTCTGTGGCCTACTTCTGTTTTTGCCACCTCCAGAATGTCATTGTGCCACTGTCTGACCTCATGCTGCTGTGGCTGCCGCTGTCACCTCCACTCTCTGTCACTGATGTTGCCACCTGAGCCCTCAGCTTGTTGTTTTCCAGCTTTCTCTGGCATAACTTTATCAGGCAACATTCCCGCTGCAGTTTTTTGGTCAGTTTTGCCCTCTTAAGTGCCCAGGGAATTTTATAGTGAAGCGATTCTAAGAGCGGCGGCAGTCATGTGCGTGTCATACTAAAACACAACATTGTATGAAGACCAAACCAAGCTCCCTCTGCATATTTAAGCATGGCACAACGTTCTACAGCACCCTGCAGGCTCTGTGCAGCCTGGAAATAGCTGTTTTTTAACGCGATTCCTCCCGAAGTAATTTGGACCGAATTTATTTTTGTCGGGAAATTCGGTGAAGTGACGGAACCGAATTTTTGAGAAATTCGCCCATCTCTAGCCATAATATGGTATTTCCATCCACAGTAAATGGTTCTTGAAAAGGGAAGATACTTCATCTATAAAATTACCTACTAGATTGTGTTTGCTCAAATCTAATAAATAACTTGTGCCTCTAAAGGAACAGTCAAGACTAATACAACCATTTTAGATGTATTTCCTATTTGAGCGTGTATAATAGAATCAGTGGATAATTTTGATGAATGCCTGTATACTTCTGTAGGATTATGCATAAATCCTATTTTGTGGCTGCATCAGAAGATTGTAATATCCTGTTTTTGAGTCTCCGCCTCCCTAAAGAGAATGGGAAAATAAATATGACAGTGATATAGCTTGTGGATAATGAGGTCAGAACCTCGCAGGAGCAAAATGCTAACAGGGAATGGTTACAAGGAGAGCACAGTAGTTCATTGACAAGGTCTAATTGAGAAAGATAACACTGCAATTGTCTGTATCCTCGGAATTCAAGTTTATGACATGGTTTCCGAGGGAGAACACAAAAATAATTTCAAATATCTTATCAAAATGATTACTTATACAGCCAAACAGAAACTCACACTGTGCTGATAACGAGCATCAAGTCCGAGACAATGCTGCTCACAGATTGGGGTCTCTGGTCTGGTTGATAACCATAATCATGTTTTAAGACTTTCCAAAGGGGTTGTTGGAGAACTAAAAAAGAAGATATTAAAGGGGTTGGCTCACTACAAGGATTGCTGCTTTTTATGTTAAAAATCTTACAAGAACAAGTCACTTTGCAATATGTGTCCTTTACCAATTTCTGACCTATTCCTAGATATCCCCTTTTGTATGGGCTGCATCAGCTCCTCAGGTCGCTATAGCTACAGACCTGTTCGGTCTCTCCTGATAGGCTGCCAGTGCTGGTCGCTATAGCTACAGAAACAAGGCAATTCTCACATCTCAAAGGCTGGACTGAAACTGAACCCAGTAAAGAGGCAACACTGGCCCTTATGCTACTTAGGAAAGATAACCAGGTGCAGCTGATTGCTGAGCAGCAGCTCACATACCCCGCCACTAGGGGAACAATTAGATGATAAAAAACTGCACATTAAATTGGTACCTGTTCACACAGTATGCAGAAAAGTCACAGTATAATACATGGGGAGATTGCACAAATGCAAAAATACCGATAAGACAACCACTCACACACTTTCAATATATGAGGGGGGTGGTTGCTGGTATTATAATTGCACATAGATAAGGTGATACAAAAGGGTGCCATTAATGCATATACGTGTGGTGCACCATGCTGGCTTACGGCCTATTAAGCCACTACTATTCGATTGGGCGGGCTGCCCAGCACTTTTTGGGTGTCCAACACAAAATACAGACACCTTCTCCCCAGTACTTTTGAGCAAAACAATTGACATACTGGAAAAATATCAAATATGAGGTATTAGTTATAGGTGTAGCTATAGCTACAGACCTGTTCAATCTCTCCTGATAGGCTACCATTGCTGGTTGCTATAGCTACAGACCTGGTGTCCTCAGCAGCTTGTCACTGCAGGCCAGTAGTAGCCAGTAAACACAGCCCCTGAATTCAAAAGTGAAATAGAAAAAACAGGACTGAGTTCAGAGTAATCAATGTAGTGAGACAACCCCTTTGAATGACTTAAATTTCCATTCATCTGTCTTAGTTGTTTTCTATGCAAATTTGGTTTTTTTTCACTGCTATATGTAGCCTTCTTTCAAGTAAAAAATATATATTCTAGAATTTATCATAAAAAATGCTTTATAGAAAAAACAAAATTACATAAAAAGCATGTATACAAATATTAAACAGGAAATATTGTGGAACACAACCACTTATGGAAGACCAGATCAAGAACTATATACCATGTTGTTGCCATAATCATAATACATATAATCACTAGATAAAAAGTATAAATAGCAATGCTTTTTATGAACCACCCCTAGAGAAGAAGGTCAAAAGTCACACCATATAAATAGATTGCATACAGACCCAAAAAGAGGCACAGGGACCACTGTGTACACTATTTATGTATTCTAATTTTTTGACTATTGACCTTATACTATAGGGGTGGTTCATATACATTATTGCTACGTATGCATTAAATGTAGTGATTATAAATAAAGTGCTGGGCAGCCCGCCTAATCTAATAGTGTGGGCGTCACGAATATGCTGTAAGCCAACATGGTGCACCACATGTATCTGTATTTATGGCACCCTTCTGTATCTATATGCAATTGCAGTACCAGCAACCACCCCCCTCATGCATGGAGGGCATGTGAGTGGTTGTTCTATTGGTATTTTTGCATTTGTGCAATCTCCCCATGCATTATACTGTGGCTTTTCTACATGCTGGTGTGAACAGGTATTAAGTTAATGTGCAGTTTTCTATCATCTAATTGTTCCCCTAGTGGTGGGGTGTGTGAGCTGCTCCTCAGCAATTACCTTCACCTGTTATTTTTTTCCAGGTAGCATATAGGCCAGAGATGTCTGCTACTGGGTTCAGTCTATTCCAGCCATGAAGCTGTAAATGTGGCCTTTGTAGTGTTTTTTGAGTAAGTAATCTCCCATTTTTGTATGTGTTTTTTTTTTGTGAAAATACACTACTCAAAAAAAGTTAGGGATATTTGGCTTTGGGTTGAAATATTAGGATGAGCATACCATTTCTTGAAAATGTGTTTAAATTACTTTAATTAGACCATTTCTTAACTTTATAATGCACATATCAACTGTTCAGTACTTGTTGCACAACTTTCTGATCTCTAACAAGGAGCTTAATAGCAAAATTCCCAGCAGGTGTTTGATCCCTGACTTGTCCAATAAATTTAGGAGATCAATTTGAAGTGAGATTTAAACCATCCTCCCCCATCTTGCTTTTCACTTTTTGGCTTTAATGAGACCAAGACAACCCCCCCCCTTAAAAAAATTGATCAACATTTCCCTGCCTTTACGGGGCCCTTCAAGCAGGCCCGCTCTCAAAAGGGGGGGGCCCATCAGCTTAAAGTATCACAAAGGTTTTTAGCGGGTTTGTATCAGGGGATACAGAGAGATGGAAGAGTCAAAAAGGGCCCAAAAAATTTGGACGTCCTTTGGTTTCCATCACACCCCGGGATGTCCGCTTTATTGTAACCAATCCCCTGCGGAAACGGATGATGAATCCACAAAAACTTAAAGCATTTTTTAAGGGAGGTAAAGAGGCACCAAGTGTCACGTCAGACTATTCGGAACCATTTACATCAGTGTGGTCTGTGTGCCAGACAAGAGGCAAAAGGTACCTGACCTGACTGATGCATTGCGCTTTCCTTGACATCCCTAGATTTTGGTGGAATATTTCGGCTAAAGATTTCAATCGATTTTCCCCTCCCCGGGAGCTCCCACTGAGGACCACGGGTTTTCCTTTTTCCCAGTATAGTTGCCTGTCCCTGGGGGTAGGGGTGGGGTCTTTCTGGGCACGCACCCCCATGCGGATGTTTTTGTATTTTTTTTCTTGATTTTTTTTTGGTATATTTTCTCATAATTGGTTTTTGTTACTAGTACTTTTTTTTCAAAGGTTATAAATGTTGTTATGTCATTTTGTTTTTTATATAAAGTATTATATTTTATGCTCTTTTGTCTATATTTTTTGGCAGTTTTGGTTTCACGTTCATGTATTTATTCTTTTTCTTTAATTGGCATTTTCATTTCAAGTCAAGCAGAAGAAAATCCCATTTGAGTAATGACAGTCTATGGGCCGATCAGCGCGAACTCCCAAACACCCAGCGTAATTTTCAAAGGGGTTTCATACCGTGGGGAACATACCCTTAGACTAAGGTGCCTCAGGCCTACCAGTGAATTTGAATCTTGAGGTCCACCCAAAGAAGTTGTTTTTTTTGGGCCCCAAACCCCAAAGCTATGTACCTGATGCACCCTTTCCTTTCCTTTTTTTTTGGGCCCTTGCTCCCTGAAAAGTAGCCCTAGACCTGTCATGTCCAGGAGATTACAATGGCCAGGGGTTCAGTGGTGGTGCTTCCTTGTGAGCCAGTCCAAGTCTGCAGGTCTTTGATACTCATGATCCTATTTTTTAATGAAAAATTTGTTTTTTTGCCAAACCCCTACTAGGGTGCTTTTTACACAGGGGCGTTTTGGTGCAGTTTTTAAATTTGGGTCCAATTAAACTGATTTATTACCGGCAAGGGTTCTTTTAGTTTCTTTAAAATTTTTCAGGAAAAAGGGGTTTCAGTAAAAAATTTAATGACTGTGTTTGGCGTCTTGTGGCTTACAGCACACTAATTTCTGATTTCCCCCACTTTTTAAACCGTTTAGATAAGTAAAAGAAGCTTGACTGGTAAATAAAGGCACATAATTGGAGCGAGTTAAAAAAACACCAAATTAAAAAACTCAGTGTGAAAAACCCGGGTTTTAAAAAATTTTACCCATTGAGGAAAAGAAAATTTTGGTTTTTCCCGCACTGTTTAAATAAAAAGGGTTAAAATCTGTCAAATTTTATTGCTTTTTAAATTTAAAAAAAATTTTAAAAGGGAAAAAACTTGGCCAGACAAAAACGTCTTAAAAGGGGATGTAAACGCTTCATCGTTGTGTGTTTCCTTGTTCTTTCCCGGTTTTTCAGTTTCCCAAAAACCAGGGGCGTTTTTCCGCTCCCAGCTGGGTGTTTCGTAAAAATGAAGGGGGAGACATCTCCCTGCTCGCGGGCCCAGTCCCTTGGGGTTTGTTTGAGATCAGTGGGGGGGGGATAAAACACAATCCCCCGCCTTCCCCACCCCTCTGTCTCAGTCCACCCTGTCACTGTGTCGTTCCTCTCACTATGCAGTTTATTTTTTTTCTGTTTTTTTTCACATACCCAGGGCCCGCTTTAGTTTGACAGTCTTCATGAATCAGGAGGTTTATCTCTTCTCCCCTCACGTGGAGGGTTTTTTACAGTTGAATCCAGTCTTTATGAACCTTATCCGAGCGAAAAGACCCGTCTCCCCTTTTATGGGTTACACGCAGGGCATTAGGCACTGAGGGACAATTTTTGTTTTTTTTCTGATTGTAGAGGCAGTGCCCTTGTTACTGTGCAGCTCCTGGCTGTGCAGAGTTTAAATTTTTGCCGGCCCCTTATTTTGAGTGGAGAGGCAGGAATGC
>JAODAL010064721.1:0-18577 GCA_025379985.1 Phyllomedusa bahiana
AGCACTCGCAACTCTACGTAAACAGACCTTCGTATGACTAAAGTGAGCATTCTGTGGGGAAAGGCATGGGGATATCAGTCTGTCAGGTCACATAATAGGCAGTTCAAACAAATCGACCCCTTTTTTTCAACCGAAAGCTAAAGCAGGACAAAAAAGCATTGGCCTTTTTTGGTAAAACTTTAAAGGGGGTTGTCTCACTACATGGATTCATCTTACCTCAGTCCTTTTTTTTGGGTTTCATTGGGAATTCAGGGGGTGTTACGGGCTTCTACTGGTGCAGTAGAAGCCAGGTCTGAGCTATAGCAACCAGTGCGGGCAGCCCCTATCGGGAAGATCAAACAGGCCCCTGTAGCTATAGCAACCAGTGCTGGCAGCCTATCAGGAAGACAAACAGGTCTGTACTTGAAACCAGGCGGCACCATCGGAGAGATAAAACGGGTCTTAGCTATAGCAACCGTGCTGGCGCCTTCGGGAGAGATCAAAAGGTTCTGTAGCTAAGAAACCCATGCGGCCCCTACAGGATAGATCAAACAGGTCGTGCTACAGCAATGAGGAGTTTTGATGCAGCCCATACAAGAGGGGTATTGGGAATGGTAGGAACTTTTAAGGGACAAAAAAGGGGCATCCCCGGGTTACAAAAGGGATCGGATGTAGGTTTGTTTTAACTAATTTGTATGTAAGTCGGAACAGGTAGATTTATTAAAAGTAACTCCAGCACAAAAATGGTTTTTTTTTTTTTTTGTTGTTTTTTTTTTAGTGTTGGATAGTGCAGGGAAGGGTTTTTACATTTGTTTTGCCGACTGTGCCCCTGTTAAGAATATTTCTTTTCATTTTCAAATTATGTGCTGCTGTGGCATGCTGGAACTTGTCGTTCCACAGCTACATCTGGCGGAACTGGGAAATACAAGTGCCCATGCCCCATAAGTCTCCGTTTGTAACTAGGGGACAGATGTAAGTCGGAACAGTGTAAGTCGAGGACTGCCTGTATTGCAAAGTGACTTGTTTTTGCAAGATCTTTAACATAAAAAGGAATCCTTGCAGTGAGACAACCCCTTTAAGGGAAAAAAAAATGACAATGTATAAAAATGTACTGTGTTGTATAATCCGGATGTAGTCTGCTCTGCGCTTTCTCCCACTTTGATTCTAATCTGCCTTGTTCTTCCCTGTTTCAGGTCACAGACTCAGCAATGTCTTTCATATTCGAGTGGATATATAACGGCTTCAGCAGTGTCCCCCGCAGTTTTTAGGGAAAAATTTTTAGAAGGTACTACCTCATGGGGGTTTTCTCAATGTGATAGTTTGGGGTTTTTTTCGCTCTCACATTTTTTGCGGGCTATACAAGAAAGTGGGAAAAATGTTTTTTAGGCTTGGAAAAGCTGGTAAAAAAACCTGCCCCCCACAGTGAAGGATGACCGGCTTGGCCAGCACGTCCCCACACTACACCCAAGTATGTAGAAACCTATGGCTATAGTGATGTCCTTTATACATTGCTCTGTACTCGCCATCTGATCCATCGTATTATATTTACTAGGCAGGTATAGCTGCTGTATAAGACCTACCCTGTTTCCCGGAAAATAAGACACCCCCGAAAATAAGACCTAGTGCATTTTTTTTATGCAATTTAGAGTGTGGCTGCTTATGCTGAGGTTTGTGATGAAATCTCTACAATATATTAATACATGTGGATGATTTGTATAACAATAAATGTGAATTATGGTTCATAGAAAAAAAAAATCCCCTAAAAATAAGTCATAGCTCGAATTTAGGAGCAAAAATTAATATAAGACACTGTCTTATTTTCAGGGAAACAGGGTAAGACAAAAGTGCAACTGCTGCGACCGAGAGTAGATAATCTGGTTGCACAATCCTCACAGGTGCAGTGTTGGAAGTATTTGTTCTGTAATCTTTTCATAGAACTTTAGAATATTCTATTTCTCTCAGTCTCACAAACACATTTTTGTCTGTGTCCTTCAGGTCGGGGTTCGACCATGTACAATATAAGTATTGACTCTGGCATTGGTAAACTGTGTCATAGAAGGTCTGAAGTGAGGGCAGTGTGCCCACTTAAAGGGACTGCTGATACTGATGACCTATTTTATAAACATTAACAGGGTGTTCCCACCATAGGATAGAATATGCCATCAAAGTCCACCTCAGAGACCCACAGCTTTACATGGATACATTTCTAGATGTAATAATATAACAAGTTATAGGACCAGGTTCTGGAGAAGGGTCCCGGATACATTTCTAGATGTAATAATATAACAAGTTATAGTGACCGGGATTCTGGAGAAGGGTCTGGATACATTTCTAGATGTAATAATAGAACAGGTTATAGTGACCGGGATTCTGGAGAAGGGTCTGGATACATTTCTAGATGTAATAATAGAACAAGTTTATAGTGACCAGGATTCTGGAGCAGGGTCTGGATACCTTTCTAGATGTAATAGAACAAGTTATAGTGACCAGGATTCTGGAGAAGAGTCTGGATACATTTCTAGATGTAATAATAGAACAGGTTATATTGACCAGGATTCTGGAGAAGGGTCTGGATACATTTCTAGATATAATAATAGAACAAGTTATAGTGACCGGGATTCTGGAGAAGGGTCTGGATACATTTCTAGATGTAATAATATAACAAGTTATAGTGACCAGGATTGGGGAGAAGGGTTTGGATACATTTCTAGATGTAATAATCTAACAAGTTATAGTGACCGGGACTCTGGAGAAGGGTCGGATACATTTCTAGATGTAATAATATAACAAGTTATAGTGACCGGGATTCTGGAGAAGGGTCTGGATACATTTCTATGTAACTATAATAGGATTAGAAGAACTGCGTATTTCAGTTCCATCCAGCGCTGAAGGAAGGATGCAGGGTCTTCCAGCAGCCGCTACATTTAGCACGGGTCTATTCTCGGCTGTTTTGGGAGATCACATTGATGATGATCTGGACACAGGATATGGAGGGATTAGTGCAGCAGGGGGCTCCTTAGGTATGATCTGCTGATGAGCAGTTGATAGGAGAGATGCCTGCATGTTGGAGGAGTACTTCTCTTGCTCTCAGCAGGTATCGCACTGGTTTTAAGGCTGGATATTTTTTCGTTAGACTTCTTCTTCTTCTCGGTCTCCGGTCTGACGGGGGATCCTCTGCTGTGTAGACATGGCCTCGGCTGTTTTCAAACTGCATTGAAGCCATCTGTTGGTTTATTCTGCAGAGCATTTCCTGACGTTATACGGACAAAAGATAATGTATCCAGCGTCCTCCAAGATGGCCAATGTTTGTTTCATGCCAGAGACCAAGTTTGTCAGATCCTGTTCTATCGCTTACACGTTTCAGGCCTCATGGACCCTTAGTCTCACCATGCCCATGAGGCCTGAAACGCGTAAGGGATAGTTTGTCAGATCCTGTTCTTTGCCTCTGACATGAAATAAACATTTGCCATTTTTGAGGACGCTGGATACATTATCTTTATTATGTATTACTTTGTTGTCCGTGCATCCTCAGTCCGGAGAGCTGGTACGTGTTATCACTTGTTGCAAAGTTTCCTGACGTTTGTAACAAACAAAAAGCTCCAACTTTTATGCCAATGTGTATGTGCCACAGCCTGCTTTTTTTTTTTTTTTTTTTGTAGAAGTAAATCATTTTTTTTCTGCCGTGGCTTGCTTTTGCATGGAAAAGTATAGTCCTTTACACTTTTCTATACAGTTAAAAAAAGAAAAGAAAAAACGTGTGCTGACCTGACAGATGCCAAAATGACTCAAGGCTTGATGTGAACTATAAAATCTTGAAAGACTATCAATGCTTTTCTTTATAAATTTGTGTAATCGTGTTTTATTCTCCATCCATGTCTAAAACTGACCCCAGGATCTGATGGTTTTCGCTTTCCAGGGAGCAATGCATTGTGGGTGCTTGGGTGACCGCTATATGGTTAGACCTAATTTGAAAGGAGTTTTGCCATCATAGACATTGGCGGCATTTTGATTTGCACCTATCTCCAGAAAGAGTCTCCGAAACTGCCCATTCTAAGTGGAGAAGTGCGCAAGCGCGGCCCCTCTCCATTCATTTCAATGGGAGTTTCCAGTCCAGCTGAATATCCCTACCTCTGGCACCAGCACTTATCTGACATTGGTGGCATATCCTATCGATGTGCCATCAGTGTCTATGATGGCACAACTCCTTTCTGAGAGCAGAATAAGGCTATGTTCACACGATGTACATCGTGTCTTTCGGGGGCTCATGTACACGCGGGGGGGAGGGGTGGGTGGCGGCAGTCCACCGGCCCCATAGACATGCATTACGCGTCGCACGTATTCCCCGCAAGCAATTGACATGAAAATTATCTACATGAGTGTAACATACGATCTTATTGTACGAGCGGGGAGAGAAGGCGTAAACAATCGATGTCTCTGAGAACTATGGATTACCGTAGTTTCGGCGCGCATCATAGAGCGCAAATACACGGCTAAATGAGCGCCAAAATTACCACTTGTGAACATACCCTTACTGCTGTCAGCTTCCAGGGGCAACCTGCGGAATATTTTTTACAGCTCTGTATTCGTACAGGTGACAAAATGACAGAGAAACTCGATAAAAGATTTTTTTAAAAAAGCCATAAAATAATTTGTAGGTCTGCTGAGCTTTTTGTGAAAATATTTGGCAACCACAGAACTAGTCAGAGGTGTTGAGGACCCGGATATAGCACGCCGGAGCTCTGGGACTGCCGCGGGAAACACTCGGCCCCCAGCAGGTTGGTTCAAGCTGGCACAGTAGCCTGGCTGCATTGCTCAATCTATGGGACTCCTGCGCCACAGCAATTAATACTTGTGGTGTGGAATGCTGGCACTTGTAGTTCTACAGTAGCTGCCTACGTAAACGCATGTACTGTACTAGTCCGTATATTTAGCATTAGGGGAGGAATGGTAACAGACCTACTGGGGCCAACAACACAATGCGGGAGTCGGAGCTGCTGTGCCGGCCGACATAACGGGGGAGCGATTGCAAAGTCCCTATGGAGTGACGTTATTATGGGATGTGACGTCAGCACTCAGTTGCCGCCCCATAAGCCCTCCAAATTCGTATCAAGAAAAACCTTTCACATTGTGTCCCATTAAAAACAAGACCAGCTAATTCCCACACAGTCAAAAAAGTAACGGCTTGCGTGTTTCAAGCCATAGGCTCGGCTCTTGGAGGAAAACCCCTTGAAACATAGTACTTGAGTATTATGAAGTTCTAATTTTCTAAACCGAGCTACACAAGGTGTCCGCCTTTTTACCAGCTGAGAACCCAGGACAAACGACCTCGCTTCTTTTCCTGAAGCTTCTCTTTAGGGCCCGTTTACACGGCAGTGGACAAATACCGATTGGTTTACCCGGCCGGTATTTGTCCTGTTTTGCGGCCGTCCCTACGGCCGCCGGGGAGACGGCTTTTTTCTGCGATGAGCGGAGAACAGCCCCCCCCTTCCCATTCACATGCACATACTCCGTCCGAAAACCGGACAGAAGCATGTGCATGTAGAATGTTTTTCGGGCGGCCCGCAGGCGGAAGAGCCACCAGACGGAAAACCCGTGCGTTGGGGACTGCTGCACGGGATTTCCATAGAGCCCTGTTCTACTCGTTTGCGGCAGGTACTTCAGACGGTCTACAAAACCGCAAACCGGCTGAAAAACCGGCCGCAAACCCGTGCCGTGGGGACATGTCCTTAGAGTGCAGTCCCAGAGACGGCAGCGATAACCGCTCTCTTAGAAGGTTATGGATGAACGTACCCAACAGCTTGATATCTAGATCCCTCCGTTCATTCCGTTTTCTTCAGGTTTCTTCATCCCTTTCTTCCACACTCTCTTCCTGCCTTTCTCAGTGTTTGTCCAGTCATCATGGTGATTGGTTAATTAGTTAACATTGTTTTAGTGAAAAACATTCCTTCCTTTCAGATGCAAAAGGAGAGACTCCTGTCCAGACACCAGATTTGTGATGAGCAAACAGTAGAAACCTCTTTCTTGCCCCCACCAGTGTCTGCGCATTCCCCTGAGTAAGGTCTTATCTTCTGAACCCTCATCTACACTTCAAACTAGGACTTTGTCTAGAGTGTAAATGATTGCACAAGGTCTCATCTACACGTCAAATAGGCATAAATAAATAGTCCTAATGCTGATCATTGCACAAGGTCTATCAAATTGTAGCTACAGTCAGACACAGTTGCTCCAATGGAAGATCAATGCACATGTACTCCAACATCTGATTGAGCCCAGATTGAGGTTTGAAATGCGTAAGCCGACGCTAGACTTTTCACTGTGTTTAAATGAGACATAATAAAGCTTGAATGTTTTTTTACCTACATTGAAAGTCCTGGACACCTTGGCTATAGCTTACTTGTGGTCCCCCCTATGAGCTAAAACCGAGCATGGCTCTTTTTGCAGAGCCAGCCCTATTAAGCCTAAATGCTGTTAAGTCCTTGTCCCCACTGCACCGGTTTTCAGACGGTTTGCGGCCGCCTGGAAAACATAGAACATGTTCATTCTTGCGTCCGCTTTTCGGGCGGAATAGGAACATGTGAATGTGAAGGGGGAGGACTCATCGCGGAGAAAAGCCGTCCTCCCGCGGCCGTGTGCACGGCACAAAAACCGGACAAATACCGGTCGGTTAAACCGACTGGTATTTGTCGAGTGCCGTGGGGACGCGCCCTAACTTTGATGATTTTCCTTACTCGTTCCACGTTTTAATCACTTGTTTTACTAGCAGTTCCGATTCAATTCCGGATACTGCTAGACCCCTGCTACCAGATGTCTGATCTCCCATAATGCAATGCTGGGTCAAACACTGAGATGTAAAGGATCACTCTTTTCCTTTAGTTCATTAGAATTTGCCTCTAGGTGCACAATAGTGCCAGTAATTTTGCTCCCCTGCAGCTGTATACAGGATGTCTCACTGCTGCCCATGGGTCATGTGACCTGCAGCTGAATACAGGATTTCTCACTGCTGCCACTGGGTCATGGGACCTGCAGCTGAATACAGGAGTTCTCACTGCTGCCGCTGGGTCATGTGACCTGCAGCTGAATACAGGATTTCTCACTGCTGCCACTGGGTCATGTGACCTGCAGCTGAATACAGGATTTCTCACTGCTGCCACTGGGTCATGGGACCTGCAGCTGAATACAGGATTTCTCACTGCTGCCACTGGGTCATGTGACCTGCAGCTGAATACAGGATTTCTCACTGCTGCCACTGGGTCATGTGACCTGCAGCTGAATACAGGATTTCTCACTGCTGCCACTGGGTCATGTGACCTGCAGCTGAATACAGGATTTCTCACTGCTGCCACTGGGTCATGTGACCTGCAGCTGAATACAGGATTTCTCACTGTTGCCACTGGATCATGTGAAGTACAGCTGTATACAGGATTTCTCACTGCTGCCACTGGGTCATGTGACCTGCAGCTGTATACAGGATTTCTCAATGCTGCCACTGGGTCATGTGTCCTGCAGCTGAATACAGGATTTCTCACTGCTGCCACTGGGTCATGTGACGTGCAGCTGAATACAGGATTTCTCACTGCTGCCCCGGGTCATGTGACGTGCAGCTGAATACAGGATTTCTCACTGCTGCCGCTGGGTCATGGGACCTGCAGCTGTATACAGGATTTCTCACTGCTGCCGCTGGGTCATGTGACCTGCAGCTGTATACAGGATTTCTCACTGCTGCCGCTGGGTCATGGGACCTGCAGCTGTATACAGGATTTCTCACTGCTGCCAATGGGTCATGTGACGTGCAGCTGAATACAGGATTTCTCACTGCTGCCAATGGGTCATGTGACGTGCAGCTGAATACAGGATTTCTCACTGCTGCCAATGGGTCATGTGACGTGCAGCTAAATACAGGATCTCTCACTGCTGCCCCGGGTCATGTGACCTGCAGCTGAATACAGGATTTCTCACTGCTGCCGCTGGGTCATGTGACCTGCAGCTGTGTACAGGATTTCTCACTGCTGCCGCTGGGTCATGTGACCTGCAGCTGTATACAGGATTTCTCACTGCTGCCGCTGGGTCATGTTATCTGCACTCAGCATGGTTATGTGAATAGGATGTGAAATTTTCCCAAATTTTGGGTTTTTTGGGAAATTTTGAGGTGGTTGCAAAGGGGGGTGATAAGAGGCCTTTAAACCCCCCGCCGCACCAAAAAACACAGTGTATCAGCCCCAAAAAAGGGGGAGCGGTCTTTTACCTAACGGCTGCTACATCAATCAAAATCCTTTTATTTTCCCGCAGCAGGTTAAATTAAAAAATTTCTGGGTTTTTAGTTACCTAAAGGGGAAACCCTGGGCCCCCAGCATAATGAACACAAACCCAATTACTTTTGGGGCCAAAATTTTTGGGTTAAAATTTTAATTTTTCCGGGGGGTTTTTCCCTAAAGTTCTTTTCATTCCAAACAGCTGCTTAAATTTAATTTTTTTTCCTGAAATTTTTGGCCAGGTTTTCCCCCGGTTTTTGGGCCCGGGGTTAAATTGCGGGGACGGTTTCCCCGCCCAATTTCGGCCCCCTGCCCGGGGGGAGCGGGGGGCGGGGCCGGGGGGGGGCAAGCGCCGGCCCCATAGACGGGCCATTTCCCCGGCACCCTATCTCGCCGGGGTAAAGTGCATGGGCATTTTCCCCCCCACTCCGCCGTATTTCGCGAGGAAGGGGGGAGAAAGGAAATCCAAAAATTTTTGTATGAGAACTGTGGTTACCGTAATGACCCTTGGGGGCGGATTTGCGCCGTTTTTTTCCGCGGGAGGCACGCAGTTTCCCGGGCCCAAACCGGGCCCAAAAAAGTGTGTTGGGAAAATACCTTGGAGGTTGGGGTTTTTTTTTTTGTGGGAAATTTGGGGCCCGTGCCCCCTTTTTGTGTTTCTTTTTCTTCCCTGCACATTTTACAGTATAATCTCTTAACCTTCACCCACAGCATCAGAAGAATTTAAAAGATTGCTGGAAAACCCTTTACAAATTTTTTACCTTGGGGGCACGAACAAGGTGGGTTTTCTTGTCATATGCATTTGTTTCTGGCCTAAGTTACAGAGGAAAGAATAGACTGTACTACAGCCCCGTTTACCCTTTCTTTCCCGGCCCTGAACCCCCTAAAATTTGGGTCTAGGCAGGCATCCTCAAACTGCGGGGCCCCCCAGGTTGGGAAAAACCCTTAAAATTTTCCCCTCATGCCCCCTGTTATAATTTATATAAATGCATGTTTTGGGGGGTTTTTTAGTTTCCCCCAAAACTGGAAAGGGGCCCCATTTTGGGAGTTTGTCTAGGGGAAAAGTCGCATGGGGAACCAGGTTTAGCACAGTTAAAGGGAAGGTTTTCCATTTAGTGCTTTTTCCCCTTTGGGGGCCCCCATGCATCCTGCAGGTAAAAATTTTAGTATCTTTTATTCCATATTACAAACACCTGAAAGGGGAAAATTGTGTTTTAGCAACAACTGGGCGGCGTTTTGGTTCCCCCCAAACCCTTGGGTTTCCAAAAAGGTTTTTAACAAGGGTCCGGGGGGAACCAAAAACCCTTTGGTTTTATGCTACAAACACAGATGTTCCTCAAAGTTTTCCCAAAATTAAAAAATAAAGATACCTTTTAATTTTACCCGCTTGGGCTTTCCCCCTGTGCTTTGGGCAATTTTAAAAGTTGGGATACTTTTCCCGGGGGGGGGCCGCTGGTTTCATCCCAGCAGGATCAAAAGTTTTAGAGCCTTCGTTTTTGAACTTCAAACTACGTTTTTGCTTCCGAGGGGTAGTGCTACCCCCAAAATTTCTTGTTTTTTAAAGGGGGTGTTTACTTCTTGTTTTAACCCCGCATTTTTAAAAGGGTTTAACAAAGTTTTTTTTAAAAATTTTTGTTATTTGTTTTAAAATTTTCCCCATAAACACCTTTTTTTTTAAAAATTCTTTAAGTTTCCGCAGTTTCCACTTTGGCCACTAAGCTTAAAAATTGGGCTGACACATTTCCCGTTTTTGTAAGGATTCTTAGTTTTTCTGCTCATTATCAGCACAAAGAGGGGCAAAAGGGGAAAAGGGGGAAACAGTGGAATAGATAACACCCGGATCCACCCGGGCACAAGAGGAGATTTTCACAGGGTTTACCCTTTTTACCTCCCTGCACAGTGACTTCTTTCCAGGTCCAAAGGGATGACTAGAAAACTCTCCAAAAAGAAGTCAAAAGGGGGGCTGAGTAAGTCTTTAAAACGGTTGTCTCATGCAAAGATTTGCTTTTTAATTTTTAAAAATCTTTCAAAAAAACAAGTCAATTTGCAAAAAGGGGTGGGTTGGGGGGGGTGGGAAGCCGAAAACCCCCAAATCCCACTCCTCAATTTCCCAAAACCCCCGGGTCCTGCCCCCCTCATACACCGGGGCATGTTTTTTTGTGAAAACTTTAAATGAAATAAAATGGTCCCCCTCCGGGGTGTTTTTTCACCTTTTTGATACAAATAATCAAGCTATTTTGGTAGAATAGACACTGGGCAAGCAAAAAAGGGAATAAATGTTTTGATCTTTTTAAAAAATTGTTTTGGGGAAAAAGTTAAAAAAAAGCTTTATTTTAAACCCCGGTCCGTCTGCACCCCCATTGGGAAATGTGAAAAAAAGAGAACCGGGAGCAAATTTTTTTTAAGATTAGCCTTTAAACTGATCCAAGGCCCCAGAGGATTTAGGCAAATAATTTAAAAAACCAAAAAGGGGGGATTTTCCCCCAAAAACTAACCCAAAAAAATAAAAATTTAAAGGGGTTTCCCCCTACATTGATTCCAACCCTTAAAACCCCATTCCCTGTTTTCTTTGGTTTAATTTTTTTAAATTTTAGGGGTTGTGGGTTTTCTGGCTTCCCCTGGATGCAGAAAAAGAAAAGGGCTGTACTAAGCAACCAGTGCTGGCAGCCTATCAGGGGAGATCAAAACAGGTCTGTAGGGTTTTTGCGACCTGAAAAGGTGTTGCAGCTCATACAAGAAAGGGGAATTTTCGGAAAGGTTTGGGGCACTGTTAAAGGGCAATCTTGTAAAAACAAGAAATTTTTAATATCTTTTAAAATTAAAAAATTTTTTACGTAGTGAGAAAAAACCCCCATAACAAATTTTTATTTTTAGGAGAAAAACCCGTAAATAGCAGAGCTAAATACTTTCAAGGGCAAATGTAAGTATAAAGATAGGGGAAAAGAAATGTATATAAAATTACAGAAACCTAATTTTACAAAACTGGTTGTGGAGGAAAATATAAGGAGGGCCCAAAAATCCCCAAATTCAAAATATTGTTTTCCCTTTTGCTTGTCAGTGTAAAAATAATTTTTTTGGGCGACTTTAAAAACAACAAAACCCAAATTTTTAAAAAAAGCCAAAAAAACTGCCGGGGAAAATTTTTTGGATTCTTTAAATTTTTTCTGAGAAATTTGAAACGCCTCCCTCAGGGTCTTGCATACATGACCCCCTTTTTTTCGATCCTCCTAAATTTTCCCGGGGTTAAAAGAACGGCCTTTTCAACATTAAAAATTTGGGTTGGGGGCCCAAAACGGGACCACAATAGGGGGAACATCCTAACAATTTTCCGGGATAAAGGAATTGCCCGCCACAGGGCAGTTCTAAAGAAATGGGTTTAAATCTTCTTTCTTTTTTTGAAAGCAGGGGAAACATTTTGCTGAAATTTTGTTTGCCCCGGGGGCGGGAAACTTTTTCCCCCCGGGGAGCACTTTTCCTGCCCCCAAAGTCATCAGTTACCCCTTTCCCCGGGGTTTAGGCTTAAGTTATGGGAACCCCAGTAGCACGGGGCCGGGACCCAATTCCTCTTGCTCTTTGCAACGAACTAAAAAGGACCAACTAAATTTTTTATTTTGGGGGTCGGAGTCGGTTTCCCTTTTTTTTAAGGGCTCCGAAATTTTTTTTCCCCCAAAATAGCCCCCGACTTTTCCCACTTTCCTTTGCCCTGCTTTGGGAATTTTGTGTCCAATTTTGCAGGTTTTCCTAAAAAATTCTTGGGTATCCCCTTTTTTGTAAAAGGCTGCCTCCCCTCGTTTCGCTTTTTGCTAAACCGTTTGAATTCCCCACCGATGGAAGCCAACCACTGGTTGCTATGCAAAAGACCTGTTTTTATCTCTCCTGAAAGGCTACCCCGCATGGTTTCTTTTGCTAAAGGGAAAACCCGTTTTCCTCCCCCTGATAGGAGCCAGCATGGGTTTTCTATAAACTTAGCCCCCTTTTGATCCTCCTGATAGGCTGCCAGCATGGTTTTTCTAAGCTACAGAACCCTTTTAACTTTTTTTTTCCTGGGAAATGGTTTTTGCCCGCTACCCCCCCGGGGGGTGCCGAATACTACCCGAAAATGGGCTCTTTCATCCTCCCCCCCCCCTTTTTGGGGAGGATTGCCCCCCAACCCCCCCCCCGGGCTTAAAAGCTATAACCGGGTTTTTACTCTCTTTTGATAGGGTGCCCAAACCCTGGTTTTTAAAGCCTACAGACCTGGCCCTTTTAAAGGCAGCCTAGGGAAGCCAGTAAAACCCGCCCCTGAAATTCCCAAAATGAAAACCCAAAAAACAGGACTTTAAAGGGGAGATTTGTCCAAAGTAGTGAGAAAAAACCCCCCCTTTTGTCTCCTCATTGCATGAACTGCTGTAAAAAATTTTCTCGCTGTTTTAAAAACAAGCCGGGGCAAGGGTATAGTGTCCAAAGTGAAAACCCGCAAGACTTTTTAGAATTATTTAAAAAAAAAAATTTGGGGGTTATAAGAAAAAATTTAAATTTAAAAACCAAAAATTTCCTAAAAAAAGTAATTAACATTAAAAAAATGAAAGTTTTACAATTTCAAAAAAGGGAAAAAAAAACTTTAGGGAATTTTTTTCAAATGGGTTTTGATTTTAAAAAATTTTTTTAAAACAAAACCCCACTTTCAACCCGGGGTCTCAAGGGGGGGGTTTCCCAAATCTATTTTTTTCCTTCCTTTGAGCCAGTTTCAGGGCTGGACTTTTGGGTCAAAACAGACCTCCATAAAACCAGAGGAAAAAAAGCCCCAAAATTTTAGCATTAAACCCATGAAAAGGGGGGGGGAACCTTTTGGAGGTTTGGGGGGGTGCAAGAAAACCAAAATGGAAAAAAACCAAACCCCCCCAAAATTAATCAAAAGAAAAAAATAAAAATAATTTTGGCTTTTCCCTTAAACCCTGGCAAAACCCCCATCAAATGAAAGGGCTATTTCAGTACATGGAAAACCTCTAAAGAAGCAAATTTTTTTTTAAAACTGGGAAATTTTATTATGAAAAATGGGACTTTAAACAAATGGGCTGAATTTTTTGAAAGGGCACAAAATTTCCCTTTAAAAAAAAATTTTTACCCCTTTAAAGAAAACCCCCGGGACCGTTTTTGACCGCTTCAGGTCGTTGTCTTTTGGCCTTTGGGCAGACACCGGAGTTCCTTTGGGGACCCCCCAGCTGCGCTTTGGGGGCGGGGCTTTTACTACCCACCCCGATCCCAGAAACATGCCTGCTGCAAACCGGGGAAGGGGGGAGAAAAAACCGCCGCAACCCCATGCTTTAAACCCCCTTTGATTGCCGGGGGTGGGGTCTAACCCAGCCCCGGGAAAACCAAAAGGGGTTTCCCCCCGCCCCTGTCGGGTGATTGGAAACCCCGGGGGCCCCCACAGAGGGCCTGGGGAACGGCTGCACAATAAACCCCGGGGACCAAAAAGTTTGGCCCCCGGGGCTGTCGGTAACAAAACCAAAATGACTTTAAACCCCGTGTGGTGTCCAATTTAAATACTTGTGTCAAAAGAAAACGATTTTTAAAAATTTTTTTAGGGATATATGGGAAAATGCTAAAACATTCTAAAGTTTAAAAAAAAAAAAAATCTAAAACGGTTCTCCCTTTATGGGAGTAAACAAAAAAAAACAAAGTGTAAAAAAGAATAAAAAATAAATAATAAAATAAAAATAAATATTTAATAAAAAATAAATTTTGCATAAATTACACGAAAACAAAAAAACTACACATATTGGATCCACACGACCGTAATAACCTGTAGAATTAATCTAACAAAATTAATAAGTGTGAAAGTGAATTTGGGGTAAAATTAAAAAAAAATATCTGCAATTATTTATAAATTAACTTAAACTATTCCCCCATAAAGTACAACTTGTCTCGAATAAAACAAGGCCTCATCCATCTGCGTCATTGAAACAATAAAAAAGTTACAACTGTTGAAACGCAAGGAGGCAAAAACTAAAAAAATGTTCTGGTCATGAAGTACTTTTCAGGCGTTCGGCTTAAGGGGTTAACCATAATGTTCTTGTAGATGTCTGGGTTGGGGTGAAGAGCTTACTGATGTACTACTAAGGGATATCTTCTCTGCTGAAGTCATAGCCATAGAACCCCATTTGTGATCACAGCATAGGATCGACCATTGCAGTTCTATAACAATAATGACTGGAAGGGTCTTCATTTTTATTCCGTAGCTCGGCGCGTGTGGAAGAACTACTTACCAGCAATCAATGGAATTGTGTTTCTTGTGGACTGTGTAGACCATTCACGCCTTATGGAGTCCAAAGTGGAACTCAATGTAAGATGTTAAAATTTACTTTTTATTGTGTTTTATTTTTTTTTTTTTTTTTTTATTATTTGTGCCATCAAGGGCACCAGTAATGCGATATGAACCATTTTTAGCACTATAGAGCAAGTTTTTCGAATGTAGAAGAGGTTTTCCCACCATAGAGTCTTCTAGGTGCTGATCCCACCTCTGGACAAAATTTGGGAGGGGAAGCCCCTTTACCCTGTACAGTCAAGTAAAATTATTAAAAAACATTTTTAAACACAGCGGGCTGATGGCTCAAAAATTTGGGGGGTTTGTATAAGGTGTGTGATAGGCCGTCTGCACACTTGTCCCTTGTTGCGTTCATGGGTAAAAGGGACGATTTATCAGAAGTGTAACTCTGGATGAATTTGGGTTTTTTCAGGTTTGGGGTTTGCCCGGTAAAGCTAAAAGTGCGCATTTTGGGAAAAACCGTTTGGCTGCAGGTGTGAAAGGGTTTTTGCGAGGGTTTAAAGGGTTTGCCATTGTGAAGAAGCAATGTGGTGATTGCGGGGCACCATGTACCAATGAAAAAAAAGGGGTTTAAAATTCCCTGGTAAAAAGGGTGCGAGAGGGAAACCCGGCCCCCCCTGCAGAGGGGGACCAAAAAAAAATTTTTTCAGCTAACCCTATTACAAATTTGGCTCTGTTAGCAGAGGTGCCCTCACATTCATCTGCTCCAAAGTTGTATCAGCAGAAAAGGCTTCAGTTTTTTTGGCTTTTTCCGAACGGACCCCGCTGATTGGGGAAAGGGGTTTGGGGAAAAATCAGAAAACAAACACCCTGCAACCATTGCTGGAAGAATACAAGTTGATGGTGGCAGTATTATTATCTGGAAAATGTTTACAGGGCATTCTCTTGGCCACTCACCCATTTGGAAAACTTTCTCAGCTGGGTTTTGGTAAGAATCCCCCCAAGAGATCACTACACCTATTTTTGGTTTATTGTTTTTCTTGGGTGAGTAGGGTCTTTACAAGACAAATTTAAAAATGTCACATGGCTCGGTATATCTGGGCATTAGTTGAAGAGCAGGGGCCAAGACTTTCAAAAATTTCCCAGGGGGGGGGCCCCCAATTTCCCCAACTTGAACATCTTTTGGGGGGGTTTTTTATGGTGGGGTTTGGGTTTTATGGCTCCTCCAGCAGCGGGGGGAAACCCCTGGATGGTGGTGTTGGCTCTATGGGTCCTCCAGCACTGTTGGGGGTCCGGGGTGGTTTGGGGTTGGCTCTTTGGCATCCAGCAGCGGGGAGTCCTGGATTGGGGGTTTTTGGCTCTATGGCTTTCCCGACTGTGGAGCCCCTGGGTGGGGGAGCTGGCTTTTAAAGGGGCCCCCCAGCATTGTGGGCTCCCCTGGTGGTGTTTTGCTCTATTGGGTCCTCCCGCAGTGTGGGGGCCCCCGGTGGGGGTGTTGGCTCTATGGGGGGGTCCTCCCAAAACAGCTTTTGGGAAACCCCTGGATGGGGGTGTTCCTTTTTGTGGACCCTCCCCGCAGTTGGGAGCCCCCGGGTGGTGGTGTTTTGGGTCTATGGTTTCTCCAGCAGCTGTGGGGAGCCCCGGGAAAGGTGGTTTTTGGCTCTATGGCTTCCCCCAGCGCTTTTTGGGGCCCCCGGGAATGGGGTGTTGGCTCTATGGCTTCCCAGCAGTTTGGGAGCCCCGATGGTGGTGTTGGTCTATGGCCCTCCCGAAACTGTGGGGCCCCCCGGGTGGGGTGTTTTGTCTATGGAACCCCCCAGCAGCTGTGGGAGCCCCGGGGTGGTGGTGTTGGTCAAAGGCTCCTCCATTGCTTTGGGGGGGCCCCCGGGTGGTGGGTTGGCTCTTTGGTCCCCCAGTAGCTGTGGGGGCCCCCGGATGGTGGTGTTTGGGTCTATGGCTCCTCCAGCACTGTGGGGCCCCTGGATGGTTTGGTGGTTGGCTCTATGGATCTTCCCCGCTTTGGGGCCCCCCATGGTGGTGGGGCTCTATGGCCCCCCCGCCCGCGGGGGGGCCCCGGATGGTGGTGTTTTGGGTTATGGAACCCCCCGCAGATGTTTGGGGCCCCCGGGTGGTGGTGTTGGCCTATGGCTCCCCCAGCAGTGTTTTGGGGGCCCGGGTGGTGGTTTCTGGCTCTATGGCTCCTGAGCAGTGTGGGGGGCCCCCGGGTGGTGGGTGCTGGCCTATGGGTTTCCCCGCAGCAGCTGTGGGGGCCCCGGGTTGGGGGGTGTTGGCTCTATGGACCCCAGCATTGTGGGGCCCCTTTGGGTGGTGGTTTGGGTCTATGGCTCCTCCAGCAGCTGTGGGGCCCCTGGTGGTGGGGGGTTTTTCCCCTTTTGGACCCCCAGCAGCTGTGGGGGCCCCCGGATGGTGGTGTTGGCTCTATGGACCCTCCAGAAGCTGTGGGAGCCCCCGGATGGGTGGTGTTGGCTCAAAGGACCCCCCCAGCAGCTTGGGGGGAGGCCCCCAAAAAGTGGGGTTGGCTCTAAGGACCCTCCAGTTTGCTGGTTTGGGGCCCCCGGATGGGGGTGTTGGTTTTTTAAAAAACCCCCCAGCAGCTGTGGGGGGCCCCTGGATGGGGTGTTGGGCTCTAAGGGGCCCTCCAGCAGCCCGTGGACCCCCCGGATGGGGTGTTGGCTTATGGAACCCCCCAGTACTGTGGGGCCCCTGGATGGTTTGGGGTTTGGGTCTATGGCCCTCCGGGGCTGTGGGAGCCCCTGTATAGTGGGGGTTTTGGGTCCCTTTTGGGCCCTCCAGCAGGGTGTGGGGTCCCCTTTGGGTGGTGCTGTTGGCTCTAAAGGACCCCCCAGCAGTGTGGGAGCCCCTGGGTTGGGGGTGCTGGCTCTATTGACCCCCAAAAGCTGTGGGAGGCCCCCGATGGTGGGGTTGTGTCTATGGACCCTCCCGGGAGTGTGGGGAAACCCCTGGGGGTTTGGGGTTGGTTTATGGACCCCTTCCCCCCGCAGCCCGGGGAGCCCCCGGATGGTGGTGATGGTCTATGGGAAAAATCCAGCGGGGGGGGGGGACCCCCGGGGTGGTGGGGCTGGGTCAATTTGGGCCCTCCAGGCTTTTGGGGTCCCGGGGTGGGGGTGCCCCCGGGGTCTATGGGTCCTTTCCCGCCTGTGGGGCCCCTGGATGGTGGGGTTTTTGTCTATGGGGGCCCTCCAAACAGCTGTGGGGGCCCCCCGGGTGGTGGTGTTGGTCTAATGGCTCCTCCAGCAGCAGTGGGCCCCCCGGGTTTTTGGTGTTTTGTCTTGGACCCCCCCCCGCAGCTGTGGGCCCCCTGGATGGTGGGGTTGTTTTCTATGGACCCTCCAGCACTGTGGGGCCCCTGGGTGGTTGGGGGTTGGGGTCTATTTTACCCTTTCCCGCACTGTGGGGCCCCTGGATGGTGGGTTGGCTCATGGTCCTCCAGCACTGTGGGAGCCCCTGGATGGTTTGGGGTTTTTCTCTATGGGGCCCTCCACCCGGGTGTGGGGGCCCCCGGATGGTGGGGTTGGGTTTTTTGGACCCCGGAGCTGTGGGAGGCCCCCGGGTGGTGGGGTTTGGCTCTAGGGGCCCCCCAGCACTTTTGGGAGCCCCTGGATGGTGGGGTTGGCCCCTTTTTTGGGCCTTCCCCCCCAGTGTGGGAGGGCCCCCGGATGGTGGTGTTGGGGTCTATGGGCCCCTCCCGCAGGGGTGTGGAAAACACCTGGGGTTTTGGGGGTGCGGCTTATGGGCCCCCCGAGCTGTGGGAGCCCCCGGGTGGTGGTGTTGGGTCTATGGTCCTCCAAACAGCTTGGGGAGCCCCCCCGGATGGGGGTGTTGGCTCTATGGACCCCCCAGCGTTTGGGAGCCCCGGGGTGGTGGGGTTGGCTTAAAGGACCCTCCAAACACGTGGGGGGTTGGTGGTTTGGGGTTTTTCTTTTAGGGCCCCCACCAAAAGGTGTGGGGGGGGTTCCCGGGGTGGGGGTGTTTGGATCTTGGCTTCTCCAGCAGCGTGGGAGCTCCCGGAAAGGCGGTGTTGGCTCTATGGGTTTTCCAGCACTGTTTACCCCCTTATTAA
>JAODAL010064722.1:0-18576 GCA_025379985.1 Phyllomedusa bahiana
ACAATTTATAACTTTTATCACCTCTTCAAAGGTATGTATATTTTACAAATGTATACTTTTTTGTGACACCACTATCCAAACAGATTTGACTATTCCTAAGTAAAAAAGCTTGCAATTTTTAATATGTCACTTGTGTTTAAAGGGGTTTTACAATCTTGCTGTTTCACAGACACAGCTTCAAGATCCAACTTCCTATTCAGACTGTGGGTGGTTCTAAAGCAGTGACTGACATTTTACTAGCTGAGCCTGTTAGAGAGACATTGGTGATGGAGGGAATTTAACATCAGAGCACAAGTCTGTAAAGACCCTTGTGCTGCTGGGAAGACATATTAGGGAGTGAGGTCACCATCCTGACCATGGCTGCTAGAGCAAAGAGAGATGGTCGACAGCCTGGGAAATCTTCTGTAAAAAAGCAGAACATAAGAACTGCTCTCACTCTTATAGGAAGCAAAGTTAGAACAGCTATGTATTTGGTAATAATCTTTATTTATCTTTGCTTGAAGCTAATCATTATAGTGAGAGTATCCCTATAATAAGACCCTACTTTTTACAGTCTACAGTGATTTAAAGTTACAGATAAAAATGCTTCAAACTATTCCTGTTATACACTTTCCATGTTGTAGGTTGCGCACTTCCTCCTTACTTACATTTTGTTTGGCAAGAACATTTTTTAGCCTGTGTGATCTTATTTTTAATACCAGGGTGAATCCACCTGTTTTCCTGTATTACAGACAGAGACCGTTTGCATGAACCCACTTTTCTCTGTGGATTCATCTGAAATAAATGCTTTATGTTGAGTGAAAAATCTTTTGAATCCCAGTAATTGTCAAGTGGCTGGTATGAATATTGTGTTTATATTTTAACAAGGTCTTAATTATTGCCAACACAGAGACCAAACATTATTCATCTGAGAATCCAGATAACATCTAGAACATAAAAATTATATTTGGGTTATTCAGTGTTACACTGTGCTGCAATATTTGAGGTCAGTTAAATTAAGATAACATTGCCATCACCATGTAACAATTAAATAACTATAGCAGCATTATTAGGGTTTCATCCTATGGTGTCATTATAGTAGGAGTCTTAAATACTACAAATTAACACAATTTAATGAATCCAATTTCCTTTGCCATGATGGTACTGTTTTTAAATACACTGATATTTGTGCCTAGCCTTTTAAGTTAACTGGATTACTGCAGATGTTTCAAAATTAAAAGATACAACAGATAACAATAACAATCATAATAATAAAAACTATGGTGATATTAATAAGTAGAAGAATGGATGAACAGAAGATGCTAGATTTTAGAGAATATTACATTCTGTATAAAGAAACAGGATTGCACTTTGAAATTTAAATCAAAACGGGGATGGAATGACAAAAAACCAATACAGTTTTTGCCTCTACTGTAATTAATAGTTATGTTACATGAATTGTACTTTCATTGTATATTGCTAAATGCTCCACAACAGAATCTAGCTTGTTTTGTCTTCTGCCGAACAAGGATGCTGATGAAGGTTTTAAAGGGGTTTTGTCACAATGTAATGTTGACGTGGGATCCTCTAAAATGAGTATTTAATCACTTTTGTAAATATATGTGATTACAAAAAGTGAAGCATGTGAGAGCTACAGCATTGCTCAGTTCACTTTAGTTTCCTGAAAGTTTACATTAGACAGGACCAGGAGCTGACAGGGAGCTGATCTTGCATGTTTGCACTTCTTATCTGATGACAGGGAACAGGAAGGAGCTTGCAAGGGGCTGGGGAGAAAGTGCAGTGTATGAGTCTGTCTGCTGTATAGAGAATCCACTGTTGTAATGTTGTTATTTGAGTTAACTTTTGAGACGCTCCATGCTTCCTCGCTCTCTGCTCACCCCCTCCCTCTCACCCCTGAAGCCGTTCATGACTCAGCATTCTTTGTTTATATTCTCCCCTGAGCTGATAAGAGGTAAGGAACTCACTTCTGGTAAAACCCTTTTAAGGTAAGATAAACGAGTCTATGAAAGGAAACTGTTGTTGTTGCAGAGGGGCCCACATTTTTATCTGTGCCTGCCTCTGATTGTAAAGTATGGAACAAAGCCAAATACACTTCCATCATCTCTTATTCATAAAGCATGTCTTCTCAAGGCATGTAGTAGATTGTCTATTTATCCAGTTGAATCACTACATTATTTCACATGTTCATAATACAGTTTGAATAATATCATTAGAGGTGTTTTCTCACGATACTGTTTCAGGGTCACAGACCGCTTCACACTTATTGGTCAAGCTGAAGGTGGTTCTATAGCCGTGATTAGCATATCAGCTCTTATATTCCTAGCTGATCATGTTACAGTGTGATGACTGCAGGATATTTAGGGCGACATGTATGAGCAGGGATGCGCCAGATATCTGGCATCTTTTCAGCCTGATATCAGGCACAGCCCCGTTCATACTTTTTTTAAATCTCCCGCATGCCTCGGGAGGCGAGGCACACTAGAACCGTATCGAAGCTACATATTTATAGCTCCACTACGGCATTTCTAGGCGCATTACAGCTGGAACAGGTAAACCACTTTTAAAGTGGTATACCTGATCCAGAAATGTCACCCTAGCACTAGAATGCGCCTGATTTATGACTCGCTGTAGAGCTGGTTCATAAATCAGGCGCATTCTATGCCAGTATAATGCGCATGAAATTTGCCATGTTAACGCCAAATCTCTGCTCCTCCGCTCCATCCAACCACGGTGACATCACTCTCTGCTTTCTGTCTAATCAGGAAGGGATATAGCTCGGGTGGTAGCCTAGAGTCACTTGTGTGCACTTAGAGCAGATAAAATCTCATATGTAAAGAGCAATGTATTTAGAAAAAGTCTTAAATTACCTGTCCCTACATGTTGAAAGCTAATTCATGTAGTAAGGAAGTTCCTTAAACCACAGGTAAGTACTAGCCAAAAGAATATTGTATAACCAGGCAGTGTATTAATAGATACTGTATATTCAACCAAACTGTGCAACAATATGTGATAAGATACATGTAGAAAGCTAGTTGACTTAAATGAGTGAGTAAAAAAGCTGCAATATCAGACTGAACACAAATGATAGATGCCTGCCAGAAAATGCTTTTAGATCTGTTTACTTTCCGATGATCACAGTCTAGGTCATTAACTTCATTTCTGCTCAGAGGGAGGTCAAGCATCTTAACTTGGCACAAGCTGGTACCCACACTTGTGCCGTACAAAAAGACAGCTTCTAACATCTTAAAACTGTTTAAACATTACTACTATTGATGTTTTCATACATATTGTTCTCATTATTTTTGTTTTGGAATAAACTTCTATACGTAGCTTTTAAAACATGAAAAGATGTTTTTAAAGACCTAGCTATATTGCTACGTTGCCTATAGGCTCCACATTTATTGACATTAATATTTACTTTGTAAGGTTGTAGGGCGCATGCACCAATACAGAACAGCCATAGTGCAAAGGAGGACTTCTGAGGTACTGTTGTATCACAGTCACCCAGCCAATCACACATCCTGTGCATGCACCATGAGTGACTGAAAAGCCTCCAATGCCACAAGCCTCTCCTCTCTGACCATTTATCATACTCTGGGATGACATTTGACAAGTGAAACAGTGCTCATGAAGTTCTACACTTCCCACAGCTTGTAGATCATGGAAGCAGGGTCCTCCCTCCTCTCAAGAGCTCTCTGATAATATGTCTTGGAGTAGGCGATGGATGATTACTGAGGAGGCTCCAAAAGTGTCTAGAGGAAACAAAGCACTGCCCCCTACCTGCTGCTTGTTGTGACCTTGTTTAAGAAAAAGAAGTGAGAAGCTGAAAAGAATAAAATGGTAGAAGCAGGAGACATGTAGACATATAGGTAATTTATACACTCACCCCCACTTTATTATACCCCATGCAGTAAACAAGTTGGACCCCTTTTGCCTTCAGAACGCCTAAATCTTCGGGGCATAGATTCCCAAAAGGGTGTTCAATGATGCTCAATTGGTCCCAAAGGGGCCCAAAGAGTGCCAAGAAAAAATTCCCCACACCATGACACCACCACCACCACCCCTAAACCCTTTGATACAAGGCAGGATGGATCCATCTTTATTTTTTTGACGAAAAATTCTGACCCAAACCATCCGAATTCCGCAGAAATCGAGACTCTCAGACCAGGCATCGTTTTTCCAATCTTTACTGTCCAATTTCGATGATTTGGGAAATGGAGCCTCAGTTTCCTGTTCTTAGCTGAAAGGGAGGGGCACCCGGTGTGGCTTCTCTGCTGTAGCCCATCTGCCTCAAAGTTCGCCGACTGTGCTTTCAGAGATGCTTTTCTCCTACCCGGGTTGAAACGGGGGGGCATTGGGTACTGTTGCCTTTTTTCAGCTCGAACCCCAGTCGCCTTTTCCCCCTTACCTCTGGCATCAACAAGGCATTTCCGCCCACAGAACTGCCCGCTCAGGGGATTTTTTTTTTTTTCCCCATTCTCTGTAAACCCAGAGATGGTTGGGGAAAATCCCGGAATCAGCAGTTTCTGAATACCCCAGACCAGCCCTTCGGGCACCAACAACCATCCACGTTCAAAGGCACTAATCACCTTTTTTTCCCATACGGGATGCTCGGTTTGAACGCAGGAGATTGTCTTGACCAGTCTACATGCCTAAATCACTGATTTGCCCCCATGTGATTGGCTGATTAGAAATTAAGTGTTAACGACAGTTGGACGGGTTACCTAATAAAGGGCCGGTGATGTAAAAAAACAACCTTATTGCATGGGTAATCCCATAAGCTTGAAAGGGGGCATACTCAACAGCACAGCATGAGTGTCCCATCCAGGGCCGGAAAACCCGGTGGGTGAAGGTGTAAAGGACGGGGGCATAAGGGTGACTATGGCAGCACCATGACAGCGTCTGCCCATTGCCCGTAGAAACCACCTTTACCCAGGTTCTCATAAAGTTAGCCACTGCAGGGTATCTGCTGCTTTTGTGTAGCTGCCTAATGGCTTGTTACTTTCTCACCCGGATTTCCTGCTGTCTCTAAGTAGAGAACTTTCTCCAGGGTCTCCTGGTTTTCTATGCTGCTTCAATAAACTAAAACTTTTTACTCTTTTAGCCCGGGTAGTGGGGCAAACCCCACGTACCAAAGGAATTCCTTCCCCTTTATGTCCCCAGACCTTTTATGAGGGGTTCTTCTTCAACCCCTTTTTAACTGCTAACTCTCAACGATAATTGACCACCCCTGCAGCGCTGTCCGCGTACAAATTCCAACCCAGCTCCACCCACCAAGCTCATTGATTGGCTGCCCAGCTCCTGCTCACTAACTGCTGCTGTGCCTGTCATGTTTTTTTTTTACCATTTAATTCTAGTGCTAGTAATGGAGGTGTCTGACAGACACCTCTTCATTATCAGCACGGGTGCTTGGTGTCAGTTTGCAGTGTTTTTGCTGCCCCTATGGTGGCAGCAAAACCTTTGTCACTATTACCCCAGTACCCAACGCAACAAGGGGTATTGGGAAAAGCCGGGTTATCATTAGAAGTTGACTCTCTAATGTGACGGTCCGCTTCTGGGGTGACTGTGGGCTGGTATTGTTAGGATGAGAAGGAACCAATATCCCTGAATCTTCCAGACCTGAAAGTGTCAGGCTGCAGCTGTTGGTTTTATCTTGGTTGGTTATAAAAAAAATAAGGGGATCCCTAAATACATTTGTATTTATTTATTGATTACATTGGATGCCTATTGTTAGATTTTCAATTAATAAATAAATTAATAAAAAATAACATGTGGTCTCCCCCATTTTTCATAACCAGCTGAGGTAAAACCAGCAGATGCAGTCTGATACCATCAGGAGGGGAAGCTCCATGGGTATTGAGCCTTTCCCACCCTAACAATACCAGTCTGTAGCCGACCCATCACATCAGAAAGTCCACTTATGTTTTAAACTGGGTCTTCCCAGTATGCCTGGTGAGTTGGGTACTGGGGTAATGGTGACAGGAGGTGAGTGTTAGATTTGGGGTGTCAAAAATCACCAAGCCCGAGCACTAGTAATGGAGAGGTTTCTGTCAGACACCTCTGTTACTAACACAGGAATAAAATGGAAAAAAAAGCAGTGATACAACACAAAAAAATAAACACTCCCTTCTTACAACCCCCTTTAACAACTGTATTAAAAAAATAGATGCTGATTAATGAGTCCCAAATCCAAAGACCCCAAAAGATTAACCTGTAAATAAACAGAATGTCACGGACGCCCCTGCGACCCCTGCCCCTCGGGTCGCAGGCGGCCCGGCGCGGCTCCAGGGGACCCCCCTCCCGCACGTCGGGTTCGGGGTCCGCTCGTCCCATCCCCGCCGGCACCAACTTCCCGGGCCGCGCTCCTGCCATCATCACAGCCTCCCGCAGTGGCTCCCCCCTAGGGCGGCGCGGCCCGGCGTTTGAAATTTAAAGGGCATGCGCGGGAATTTGCTTTGCCGGGCATCCCTTTTAGGCTGGCCCCCTTCCCTGCAGGCCCTCGCCGGATCCTTATGTGTTACCTCTGGAGAAAGCTTTTCCTATTAGTCTTGTCTTTCCGTGTACCGCCCCCTGTTACGTTTATCGCCCACTTCTTGCCGCCTGCCCTGCCCGTCTGCCTGTCCACTTTTCGATCCAGAGCCGCCTCCCCCTGCCCTTCTCCTGTCCCCGACCACGAGCTTCCCCTGACGAATCTGTACTACGAACCCTTGGCCGCCAAAGCAGGCAAGTCCCCCTGGAACGACCGGTAACTCCCCCCGCAGAAAGCCCACCCGCTTTGCGGGGGGCCTGGTGAATCCCGGGACCTACTTAATTCCGTTCCCCGGGTGGGGCCTTCCCCCATCCCCTTGCGGGGGTCCAGGGGGATCCATACCCTCCGTTACAGAGGTCCGGCCATGGATCCCGCCAAGGTGAAATTTGCAAGTGTCGCCATATCACCCCCGTTGTGGCCAAGCACCCAAACAGACGGCACAAGCCAGCAACGCAGCACTCGAGCAACTCCCCTCCCTGGTGCGCATTCATCGCCACCAGCAGCAGCAGGGGGTGCAGGGTTCTCCCCGGGCATTTGCTCCATCGGCCCCAAGCCCCGGTTACCCAAAGCCGACAAAGTTTATGGGGTTTCCCAAAAGGTCTGCAGGGGCTCATCCCCGGGCCCTCCCTGCATTGGAACTCATGGCAGTCATTCCCGTCAAAAGATCCAGGTGGCCTTCGTGGCATCTCCTCCCCCGGTAAACCCCCTGGCCTGGAAATCCTCTGTGGGACCGAGGTGACCCAATCACGGCCGATTAGCGACATTTCTACGAACCCCGGAGTGTCTTCGGGGAAACCTGCTCGGCCCATCTCCCGAAACCGCCCTGTTGAACTGCGAAAGGGGAATCCTCCGTTGGAGTACCCGTGAAATTTCCCGCACACTACATGGAGTAGCCTGGAACGATGCAGCATTATGCGCCACGTTCAAGAAAGGGGCCTCCCCACCCTATAAAGGACGCCTCGCCCCCCGGGGCCTTCCGTCTTTTTTAAGCGAGCAATCCCCCTGCAAACCCGGGTTTTGACATCCGATCGCAAAAAGGCGTGAGAGCCCCGCCAAAGCAAGAACCACCCGACACCACCTTTCCACTCTCTGCACCGGGTTCTACGGCCTCCCCCGCCCCTTCCCAGCCACCGTGAAAGGGGTATGCAATGGTAGAGCCCCCCCTCTCCCCCAAGAACTTAACCGACGGCGTAAAGGGAATCTATGTCTCTATCCGGGCAGTTGATTTCCCCCTCCGTTTTGTCTGCTTCGCCCACGGCGCCCGGGAGAACGGGCCACCTGACTAGTGGGGGAACTCCCTAACCGTGGCATCTCTTCCCCGCCTGCCCTTTGGGTCCGATCGGCACGAACCCAAACCCCCACTTTAAAATTTTCGCATTCTTGACCCCGGTTCTTAAAAAACTTCCTGGCCCCTTGCCCTGGGTCTCAACACCCCCTTTTCCCCCGTGGTTCCCCTGGAAATCCTCTGCCCATTTCCCCCGTCGTGGTGAATCCTCCGGGACCCATCCGTTTCCGTACTGAGCCTTTCCCTCCAAGTGGGCACTTCACAAAGAGAACATCTTCTATGTGTTCCCCGGTCTTCTTCGCCCGTCCAGGGGTTTAAACCTTGGGGCTCCCACGCCATGCCCTGGTGCTTGACGGGCAAGGGGCGAGGCCTTGCGAGGGCCCCCCCAAAGGGTCGGTTCGCTTTTTTGGTGACCCCTGCCAGGTCCCACCCTTCAAACGGTAACCACTAAGCCCAAGGGGGTCTTTCCGCTCCTTACAGGTAGCTGAAGTCTTCTCCGAGAAGCAAGCAGAGCCCCCGCCCCACTGTCCTTATATTGTCCATGACCTATTGCCCGGTCCCAGCCCTTCTCGGGGCAGAGCTACCCCTTATCCATTCCGGAGACACAAGCCATGTCCAAGTACATACGGAGAATCTCCAGAAGGGGTTTATTGGGAAAGTCCTCTTCCCCCGGGGGGGAGATTTTTCTTCGTGGAAAGAAGGATGGTCCCCTTCGACCCTCATTGATTACCGGGGTCTGAATGAGATCACGGGAAAACGGACCCTCTACGTTGACAGGGATTTATTTGCCCGCGCAGGGCGCAAGTTTTTTCTCCAAAGGGGACAAAGGGGCTAAAATTTTGGGGTCAAATCCGCAAGGGCATAAATGGAAACGGCCTTCAACCCGGGGATGGCCCTTCGAGTACCTGGTAATGCCATTGGGGACTGTGTAAAGCGCCTCCCGTCTTCCAGGACCTTTGAATGACATTTTAGGATCTTCTTACACCTGGTGGGGTTATCTGGACGATATTTTGGTGTACTCGCCTACCCGAGTCCCCCATTGTAAAGTCCCGTCAGGTTTTGAAGGGGTCCGAGATAATACCGTAGCCAACTGGAAATGCCTCTTCCACCAAACCCGCCTTTTTCCGTTTCTGGGGAATTATTTTGATCGAGGCCTACAAATGGATCCAGCAAAAGCTGTCAGCCGTGTTGCAGTGGCCACGCCCAGTCGGGGGTTTGCGTCGATTCAGCGTTTTTTTGGGTTCTTGTAAAATATTACGCCAATTTTTTCCCCCCCTCTCTCGCTTGTGGCCCGATAGTGGCTCTCCCGGAAACACGCTAACCCAAAACCGCGGCCCTCCCCAACTAGGAGGCATTCCCCAAAGCTCAAACGCCTTTAAAAACCACAGCATCTTTTCCCCTCGCGGCCGGGAAACCCCCCCGAAAAAACCCTTCACCTTGGGGGTAGATGCCTCGTCTTGGGGTGGAGCCATTTTTACGCAAAAAAGGGCCCCCGGGCAAGACCGTAACGTGGGTCTTTCCAAAACATTCTCCCCGGCCGAAAGGGAAATATACAAGGGGACCGTGAGTTCTGGCCCCAAATGGCTTTGGGAAGAAAGGCGCACCTAGGGGGGGGCTCGCCCTCCCCTCTGCATCTATTCGGACCACAAAACCTTCAAAAACCCCCAGACGGCTCAGGACTTAAAACCCCCCCAGGGAGGTGGGCGCTCTTCTTCCCGGTTCGATACCAATTCATTCCCCCCCCCGCGAAAAAACACAAGGGGGGGACGCCCTTTTTCCCGGGTTTCTGAAAATGGTGGGTAAGGGAAACCACTCCCGACAATAATTCCCCCCCAAAAGCCTTATTTCGGCTCTCCCGTTTACCTCCCGGGAAAGGGTTCCCCCAGGAGGACCTACGTTCGCCCCGCCTCCCCCAGACGCATCCTGAATGGGCATTTCTCTTTTGGCCGGTCATCCCGGGGCTCGGAAGACGTTCCTGTTGATATCCCGGTTCTTTGTGGCCGAGCTCGTCAAGGATGCAAGGATTTCTTCAGGCCTGTAACTCTTGTGCCCGAAAAAAACGCCTGTCAAAGCCGGCAGGGGCCCACAAAACCCTCTACCCTTCCAGCAACCTTGGGCCAAATTGGAGGATTTATAACCGATTCCCCCCTTGGCTGGGGAAACCAAACCCTCATTTTGGGTATACTGACGGTTTCCCAAGATGGCGCATTTGTCTCTCTGCCGGGCCTGCCGTCGGCCACCCATGGGAGACCATTTTTCCAGCATTTTTTCCTCTGCATGGGGTCCCGCAGCAAATCGTCCGGTCGGGGAGTCCATTTTTTTTCCAAGTTCTGGCGTGCCGTTTCCCAAACCCCCTGAAACCGCTTTTCATTGCTTACCACCCTCAGACAAATGGCCAGGTGGGGAGATAAACCCCGGGCTTGGGGGGTTATCTAGCCCACTCGTCTCAGCACGCCAAGCGAATTGTCCAACTTGTTCCATGGGGGATTTTTCCCTACAACCCCGAGACCAGAATCGCGGGGTCCCCCTTCTACATTGATAAAGGTCGCTCCCCCCCACCTCTCCCTGGAAAATTCCATCCGATTCCGGGGGGCGGACCACTGGTTTTTAGGACATAAAACCATTGTCCCAGACCCGCCAAACTCGCCCGCGCTTCCGAGCGCATGAGACCCAAGCCGACAAAAAAAGAAGTCCCCCCTCCCGTTTCCCCCTGTGACAAGTGTGCTGTCGGCCAGTATGTCCCCTCTTTAAAATGCCCCCCTACAAATTGGACCCCCCCTTCCTGGGGCCCTTAAGGTTTTCACTGATAAAACCCGGTTTCTTACAAACTCCCCCTTCCCCCACCATGAGAATTCCTAACCTTTCCACGTCTCTCTACTAAAAAACCCCCGGTTCTTAAACCGTTTCTCCCGAAGTCTATCCCCCCACCCATAGCTGATGCTTCCAATGTCTTTGAATCAAGGGGATCCTGCGATGAGGAGAACTAGGGAAAACGGGACTTTTGGAGACTGGAAGGGGTTTGGTCCCCCGAAGAAGGTCTTGGGAGCCGAGGAAAACCTGAACCGTAATCCATCCAGAATTTCTTCGTCCCCGTAAGAGAGGGGGGGCCCAAGGGGGGGGGGCCCCAAGGGGGGGGGGCTGTCACGGACGCCCCTCAACCCGTCTCGGGTCGCAGGGGGTCCGTGCGCGGCTCTCAGCGGACCCCGTCCCGCACTGGGGTTTGGGGTGCTCCCTTTCCCCGTCCCCCCGGGACCAAATTACCCCCGCGTTTCTCAGTCACCACAGCCTCCCGGCGCGTGGCTCCGCCCCCAGGGCGCCGGGCCCGGCTGTTTTTAAATTTAAAGGGGCAGTGCGCCGGGAATTTCTAATTTTCCGGGGACTGCTCCTTTTTAGGTCTGGCCCCTTTTCCTGCCGGGCCCCGCCGGACCTTTGTGTGCTACCTCTGGAAAAGCGTTTCCAGTTTTTGTCTTTCCCCGGGCCGACCCCCTACTTATCGCCCCGTCTCTTTCACCCCCGACCGTCTGCCTTCCCGTTTTCGATCCAACCCCTGCCTGACCTTCTCCTGCCCCGCCACGGCTTGCCGACGAATCGTACTCTTACCCTTTGGCCGCCACCGCAGGCAAGTCCCCGTGGAACGCCCCGGTAGACCCCCCGCGCAAGCCCTCCCGCTTTCGGCGGGCTCTGGGGAAACCGGGACCTACTTTAAAACCGTTCCCCTTGTTGGGTTCCACCTCGCCTGGGTGGTCCACGGATCCACCCAACCCCTCCGTTACACGAAACATTACAACCACACCCCTAACTTCCCCAATCTTCTTGTTTACAACACAGCAACCCCGGCTCCCCCTCTCCCACTCTACAATTTTCTACAAAAAATCCCTCTACACTTTCCATATAAAGATAAATATATTATTAAAAACATAACCTTATGAATATTTCACCATTAGAATATTCATATACAGTTGAAACCAGAAGTTTACATACACTATATAAAAAGGCACATATTCATAATTTTCTCACTATCTGACATGAAATCAGAATAAACCTTACCCATTTTAGGTCACTTAGGATTACCAAAATTATTTATATTTGCCAAATGCCAGAATAATTTTTTAAGACATTTGTATTACTATCTGCAAAGTCAAAAGTTTACATACACTGGGATTACTATGCCTTTGGGACAGATCATATAATGATGTCATGTATTTGGAAGCTTTTGATAGGTTTAGTGGCAACCTCTGAGTTAATTAGAGACACATGTGTGGATGTATTTTGAATGCACACCAGAAACACACTGCTTATGGGAAAATCTAAAGAAATTAGCCAAGATATCAGGAAGAGAATTGTGGACTTGCACAAGTCTGAATCATCCTTGGGTGCAGTTTCCAGTTATCTGGCAGTGCCTCGTTCATCTGTACAAACAATTATATGCAAGTACAAACAAGATGGGATGGGCCCCGCCATCATATTGCTCAGGAAGGAGACGGGGTCTGTGACTCAGATGAACATGCTTTGGTCCAAAATGTGCATATCAACCCAAGAACAAAAGCAAAACATCTTGTGAAAATGCTGGTGGAACCTCCCAGCATAAGTCCAAAATAGGTTGTTGATACTGAAGATTTAAATAGTACAGGTGTTTCCTTCCTCTAGTGTTAGGGTCGTGACCGACCCGTTTTAGGTTTTAAATGCATACAAATTCTACATACATTTGTTTATTGCATCAAGACTTTTTGACTTTTTCGGGAAAACTTATTTTTAAACAAAATACAATAAAATAAAACTATTTACTAAATTGTAAAATGCTCTTATTAAAATTATAACATTTGTTTTGTTGGGGTCAATTTCGACCAGGTCTAATATAAGAGTAAAATAACAATAATAAGTCCCAAAACTGACCTCAAACACAATATAAACAAACAGCCCACAGCCAGCTCTACCTCCAACAACTTGAGTTAGGGACATGTCCAGGCATGTATGGCCAAATCAGCTTACAGTTGGTACTTTGCAGAGTATACATCTTCAGTTTACACCATGCAACAATGAGGAGAAGATAAGATGCAAGCCAAATTCTGGATTATATCTTGGATGATAATGAATCAGAGGACAGACAGCAGCAAACTGATACAGATGAACAGGTTTCTGAGGAGGAAGATGAGTGGAGTATCAACCGGAAGACACAACAGTTCTGATCAGCCCTGATGAGGAGGTCACCGGTGCTGAAGCTGCTCTCGCTGAAAGATTCAAATCCAAAAGTGGCAAGATCATTTGGAGCTCAGTACCTCCAATGTACATGGCAGGGCAGATGCTGCAAATGTCTTTAAAATGCCCCCTGGGATCACAAGGTTTGCTGTGACAAGAGTAATGACATCAAGCATCTGTTTATGCCATTGCCCAATAAAAAAAGTCATTATTGCTATGACAAACCTTGAAGGAAAAAAAGTCCATGGCAACATGTGGAATGACCTTCATGATGATGACCTGGATGCCTACATTAGTGTTCTTCTCCTTGCTGGAGTGTACAAATCCTGCAATGAGGCCACTGATAGGCTCTGCAACGCATCGACAGGCAGGAATATTTTCCGGGCAACCATGTCACTTCAAAAGTTTCAAATGATATCAAAGTCCTCAGATTTGACAACAGAGACACCAGAACAAAATCTGACAAACTTGCTCCCATCAGGATGTTTGGAGAAATGGTGCAGCTCCTTCCACTGATGTTTAAAACCCCAGGGCCAGAGGTGACAGTAGACGAACGTTTTCTCCCCTTCCGCGGAAAATGCCCCTTCCGGCAATACATGCCAAGTAAGCCAGGCAAACACGGCATAAAAATCTGGGCAGCCTGTGATGCAAAAACTAGCTATGCATGGAATCTACAGATTTACACAGGCAAGTCTGCAAGCGGCATCCCTGAAACACACCAAGGAAACCGTCTAGTCCCCGATATGACTACTGGACTACAGGGTCAAAACCTTACTAGTGACAATTTTTATACCAGCAATGACCTTGGACAAGAACTTCTCAGGAGGAAAATCACCATGGGGGCACAGTGAAAAAAAACAAACCTGAGCTGCCCGCTGAAATGTTGCGATGAAGGACAGGGCTCCACTTCCTCAGAGTTTGTTTTTACAGACACCACCACTGCTGTTTCATACTGCCCCAAAAAGGACGGAATGTGGTACTGATGTCCACACTTCACAAAGATGCAGCTGTGTCATCAGGAAGTGACAAAGCCCAAATCCCCTGGACTATAACAAAAACAAAGGAGGAGTCGACAACCTGGACAAGCGACTGCCACCTACACTTGCCAGCAAATGACTAGGAGATGGCCAATGGTGTAAATTTTTCCCAAAATCCTTGATGTGTCAGCATACAATGCATTGTGTTGTTTGGACCAAATTCACCAAGGGTGGAATTCAAAGAAAAAAAACAAAACTGGGATGTTTCTTGAGGAACTAGGAAGATCCCTTGTCAAGGCACACATTGACCAAAGGGAACGGGTGCCCCGAGAAACCCCGCCGCTGCAGCCTGTCCGACAACTCCAGAGCTCAACAAGTGCTTCGCCCACACCCACCCGCAACACAAAGAGCATCACCCCCAGCATCCTCCTCAACCAGCCCTGCCTCAACATCAACAACAACAGCCACAACCCAGTGAGACCACCTGATTCTAAAAGAAAGAGGTGTCGGTCTGCCCTAGCAATAAGGACAGAAAGACAAACACATCGTGCTTCGCCTGCAAAAAATACCTCTGCAGAGAACACACAAAAAGTGTCACTTTTGCCACACATGCATCTAAATACTAATGCATCAAAAACTAGTACTTGATTTCTGTTGATTTGATTTGCTTGATTGATTGTTGTTTTTGTTTTTTGTTTGACCTAGAAAAGCTACTTTTTATTATTATTGCTATTAATGTTAATATAATTTTTTATCTTTTATTTGTATTAAAGTTCTATAAAAAAAATAAATCTGTTTTTTGCCTTTTTTCATAAAGTAGTTAGATATGGGTCAAAATTGACCCGTAACACCATAGATGTTACTAGAGTTAATAATAAAAATATATATATGTATATATTTTTTTTACATTTAAGAAATGTGTTCTAAAACCTTCAGTAATAGTCAGGTAATATAACAAACTTTTTTAAGTTTAATTATTCCTTATTTTATTTAACAATATTTTTATTAAAATGAAGGGTACCTCTCAAATGAAAGGCCCGGGGGGCCACAACAAAAAATGAAATCAATTCTTCCATGAGAGAAACCCTAACAAGGAAAACTAAGAGGTAAGAAAAAAATTTTTTGGGATCATAAAAACTGATTTTAGGGACCCAGGGTGATTTAAGAAAGGGTAAAAACCCGCCCTTAACAAAAAAAAGAGATAGAGAAAGCTAACACTAAGGGGAAAGGTAACCTGTGTTTTTTTGTGGCATGCTAGCACTTGTAGTTCCATGTAGTTCCATGTACCACAGTAGCAAGTAGCCATTGAACTACAAGTTCCAGTATGCCATAGCACCACATGAGATACAGAAAGTGATTTGAAATCTTCTAAGCAATGTAAAAAATATTCTCTGCGCTATGCAAAACTAATTTATTTATTTTTTGCTGGAGATACATTTAATGTACCTGTTCCGACTTACATACAAATTAAATTTAAGAACAAACCTATAGTCCCCATCCCGTTCGTAATCCGGGATCTTCGACACCCCCTGCCTTATTTTCGTGGCACCAGCTGCCGCCCGGAGCCTCCCAGTTTTTCTGCCACCCTCATCTTGGTGTCAGTAGCTGGCTTCCATAAGCTGTATGACATTAATGAATCATACATGTCAGTATACCTTCCAACATTTAGTGAATTGAAAGAGGAAGACATCATGCCACGTCTTTAACCACACCCAACCACATTACATCACACCACGTCACTACTCGTGTAAGCACACCCAATGCCCACCCATAACCCAGAGAAAAAAAACAAGGGGTTTTAACTAGGTCTATAAAGTTTTTATAAAAATAATATATTTAATTTAAATACATAAAAACATACAAATAGCTATAGCACAATGTTCTAGGTATGACACCTTTATGTTTAATAATGGTCATACAGTTATCAAATAATACAGCTGAAGAAGGACCAAATATCATTACCATATTGTTACTGACCAAACCAGTATACCAATACCAATATTGCCAATAATAACACTTTACAAAAAAAAAAAACCAAATTTACTAGTTTAATATTATTGCCATACAGTGATTATAAGGGGTAATCCCAGTTTTTACACGGGTTTGCCCAGACATAAAAAATTTTTAAACATAAAATTTACACTCAGTTACTCACATATAACGTCTTTTCTGACTGAAGTTATTCACTTTTCCTTTTCTTCTCCATATAGTCCAGGACACCATGACGACTTTTCTGGACCACACAAATGTCTGTTCCCCACCTCTATACAAACTTCCCATGGGGTGATAGGTGGGGGTTATGGGGTAATAGATGATGGTTGTATTTTGTATTGGCACTAAGCCACATAACACAGTGGTAGAAGAGAAGTGTGGGAAAGGGGGCACAGGCACAATCTCCTGGGGGGGAGAAGGAGGACCAAACCCCAAAGGACTGTGTGTTTTTGTGGCCCGACCCTCCGGGTCATATTGAACCAGAATTTTCAGTTCCTGCATCCCAGAAGATCAGTTAGAGGCATAATCTTCAGTGAGTGCAGGGAAAGAGTTTGTTTGTCATGATATTGAATTGTTTTTTTTTTTTAAAAGTTTTTCAGTTTAAAACATTGAAATTTTTTTTTATAAATGGTCAAAAATGGATGTCACCAACTACCTCTCATTATTACCCTGGTACCCAATGCACCAGAAGTACTGAGAAAAGCTGGAATGTCATCAAACAGGTGGGTATTTTAATATCTGTCTTTTTTTTTGGGTAGGAGGGTCTGGTATTTTTAAGGTGGAAAAGGACAAAATTCCAAGGAACTTGCCAACCTGATAACATTATCCTGAAGCCTTTGGTTTATTAAGTAAATTGATCTTGCGGTCTATGTAGTACAATGGGGTCCCAAAGTATTCCAACAGGGGAAACCCCATTGATAAAAAACACCAAAACTTTTTGATAGCACTAAAATGCAAGGCACTTTAAAACTCTCTAAAACCCTAAAAATTTTTAAGCACTCCATGCCCCAAGACTGCATGAATTCTAAATAATGCTCAGCAGATAACTAGACCGTCTTTTAGGTAGGTGGACCCAAATTAATTGGATGTTCTCATCTTGTGATTTGCACTCTAAGGCCAGCTTGTAGCCCACTACAAGCCACCTCAGTATAGGGAGTGGTCGGTTGTACAGGTCTCCCCTTTATTTCTATAGAATCCCATGAAATAAACCAAACGCTGCAAAGACCTATTAAAACATCATCATTTCAAATTCCCTCCAATCCCCCCCAATGACATGCTCTGGGAGCAAGTATGTTTCAATGTTGCAGTGACAGGCAACCTATTAGATCATGTCTTATGTACTCTTGGGGGTGTCCATAACATTTCATGTAAGTGGTTCAACAAAGATGACTGATTCCTGACTTTTTATCCAGCCTTTTTTTTTCTTCTTTTTGTTTCCTGCTATTTTTTGAGTGTTATTGAAACCTTTTTTTCTGGTGAAATAAATCCCAACTCTTTAAGTCAGATATGCTTCCGTGACATGACAAAGATTTTTCAGCACAAAGCTTCTCTCCAATTCTAGCATCAAAAGGGTTTTGTTAAAGTAATTAAAACCAATTGAAAATTAAAACGGGTTTCACATGTGTAATATGATATGACAACACAATTAGTTTTCCTCGGGTAAGTAACTGGTATTAAAGCTGTGCTACCATCAGATAACTTTTTCTGCCATTACAAATTCAGTTTTTTTTACTCATGGTTTAAAATTTATATCACCATTTAAATGATCAACTGAATTTAAATAGCCTATAAATTTTTTTGTTGGAGTTTTATGTTCATTAACATATGTGCAGACGTTTTTGGGTTAATAATTAAAATTTTTTTAATATAAGATCACTACATAATCAATGCCAATGTAATTTCTATTTATTTTGATGTCTGGCCTCCAGGGCCGCTACTACTACTGATAGTGCCGTACTGGGCCCAGAGGAAAAAGTGAAACAAGACGTCCCACGATAGCATTGTAAGAAAGTCCTGCTATAGTTCCCCTGTCGTCGACTCGCTTTACTTAAGTTAGTGAGGCATGGCCTCACAACTAAGAATGTTTACATAGAACAGGTCTCAGGCCCGTTCTTTGTTTAACACAACAAAAAGAGAAATTCAAAGTAAGTATAGGAACTATTTTTAAATGCATTTCTGCTTCTTTTTGGATATGTTTTGGTTGAGGTTCTTAGCACACTTTTTTGATCAAAACTGCGAGAGCCCATCCACCACGACAAGGTGACCTCAAATGGAGATCTACATTGATGTCTCACCTCATTTGGTGCCCACTAAGGCCTCTATATTGTCAGGGGATGAAAGTCCAAGCTACATTCTATTTTGATAAAAAATAGTCCGTGTGGATGGGTGGAGTGCACAACCAAAATGGATGCTGGCCACTCTGAGCGCTAAGAATCTCAAATTTTCATGTAAGCAAAAAGTAGCAGAAATGCATTTTAAAATAGTTACTCTATTCACTTCCCTTGTCTCTTAGCATCTGTAGAGAGTTGCTGATATTTTATCGTATTTTGCAATTTCTTTTTGCTCAACCAGTGTGCACCACATAATTTTCTTTAAAA
>JAODAL010064723.1:0-18576 GCA_025379985.1 Phyllomedusa bahiana
TTCCGGGGCACTTTTTAATCTGTGGGTAGACATTTTTAAATGGCAACTGCGGTCCGGGACAGGTTATTTAAATGTCCAGTTCAACTAAAATGTGGTTGAAAGACCCCTTTTCCTGACTTTTTTAAATTGGGGAAAAGCAGGTTTGGGGCTCATGCGGGGCCCAGGACGGTTTTGTCAATGTCCAGTTTCAACTAAAATGGTGGTTAAAAGACCCCTTTTTTTCGGGCCTTTTTAATCTGTGGGTCATGCAGGTTTGAGGGTCATCCCTGTGGACGGGAAGGTATAGTCAATGTCCAGTTCAACTAAAATGGTGGTTAAAAATAAATGCCTTCTGGCACTTGGAATCTGGGGGCACAGATTCAAGGGTCTGCGGAAAAACGGGAGGGGGATGTGAAAAGTCTGTAAAATTTTTTTCTTGACTTTTAAGCCAAATTTGTCTTGCAAAAGATGTTGCACTTTCCATTTTCTGTTGGGGATTTAATTCCAGCTTTTTCCCCCCCGTTTGGGCAAGAATGAACTTTTTTCCCTCCCTAGCCTTTAAATGGTCATGGGCGATAATCTGTTATCGACTATCGGAAATCGTCTTGATAATTCCCGATACAACTATCGAACGAAAACGAAGTTGACAAAAGGGTCATCACTAATCTTGGGTAGGCAAATCACCTGTGGGGCTCCAGCCGAATCCTGCCTGTCGGATGATTTGAAGTCTCTCCTCATCTGAGAGTGCATATGCTTCCGCTTTTTTATCTGTGGCCGCAGCTATTTTGTCAAACGACATTTTCACAGTGCTCTAATTTAAAGTGCTGAATGGGGTAACATTGAACTTAATTAAAATTTGCACTTTCAGCTTAGGTTAGATTTAACGAAACGACATTGCAGGACCCCCCTCCCAATCTATTAACTCATAAGAAAGCGTGCATACTACGGCAAACAACTAACTTGTATTAAAAGACAGAAGTCAGAAGTTGTTTGCCTGTCTATACGACACCTTTTATGAGTTAAAGCTCCGTTTCCTCTTGGGAAAAGGATGTCATCTCGTAGCATGATTAAAAAGGTAATCCCGAAAGGGTTGGGAGGCCCGGGGTTTTCAAACCTTGCGGATCATCTAGGAGAGTGCAGGGCGAGCGTTTAAAGGGGCTCTTTGCTCCCAGAGTGGGGATGGGCCCAGGCCCGGGCTTCACCCAAAAGAGACTAATCCAAAAGGGTACCTTGGCAGGTCAGAGGGAAAATGGTGCGCCATCATTTCCCAAATTTAGGAAACACGGTAATCTTTTGGTTCCCTCATAGGGCAAATGTATTAAGATCGGCGCGTCGGGGCGCCCTTTTCCCCCCGATCTAAAGGAAAAAACTGGGGCCATTTATGTCGGCGCCCGAAGTGGCCCCGCAATGCGGTGAAAGTTCACGGGGCCTCCCATGTGTGAGGGGCAGTGCGGGACTTAGGCGAGAAGGGCTGCGCGTAACATCTGGGACGAATCGAACAGGGTGGAAAAGCTGAAAAAAAAAGAAGCATGTTAGTAATAGGATAAAAAAATTGTTTTCCCAAAGAATAAGAATAAAGAAAAATATCAACATGGTATAAAATCATTTCAATGTTGGCAAAAATTAGATGTATTAAAATAAAAGAAATATATATAGATCAAAAAGAAAGAAAACACCTAAAAAGGTTTAAAAAGGGGGGAAAAGGCCTAATAAAAAAAAAATAATTAACCCAAAAATCCTCTTGGGGGACAACAGGTCCCAGAAACCCTTGTGTTGTATAAACGAATTTGCTTTTAAACTTCAAAGCAGCCCCAATACATCAAAAATTGTTTTTTGGGAAAAATGTGAAAGAAAACATTTTTCCACCTCCGTGCAACTCTGCATTGGTTTATGTGAGTAAATTAGTGTAATTTTCACAACTTTGCAAAAAATTTTTTTACGGGATTTTTTTCTTTGCACTAATATATATATTGTCATTTTGTTAGGTAAAAAATGTAAAATCATTTTTTAAAATTTTTCCAGCACTTGGGGTTTTTCGGTTTATTTAAATAATTTTTATTTTTTGAAATGATTTTATTTTTAATTTTATGCGTGTAAGTATTTCCCAGCGAAATCCGTTCCGTAAATTTCATTCAAATCGTACCACACTTTGTGATCTATTTTTCAACGGTTTGCAACAGTTTCGCTTCAGAAAAAACATTCCCATTATTACTAAGGGGGCTGTATCCTTTCCGAAACCCCCCCAGAATTTTCATTCAAATACGTTCACAAAGTGTGGCCCATTTGCAAAGTAATTACGGAATGGGTTTTGCGTCGGGAAAAACATTACCAATTTGTCAAACAAAAAAAATTACTTATAAACACATAGCCCCGTGTGGAAACATTAAAACAAAGTTTAAAACATTTTTTACCAAACTTAATGAAAGGTTTTTTTAGTGAAAGAAAAAAAAAATTCTGGGAACTGGGGGGACCTTGGAGGTACTTGGAGTGTATATGTTCAAGTTAACAGTAGTGGATTCTCTAGTTCACCACAAGGAAAAACTTTTTAAACCTAAGGGGGTCTTGACCCCCCCGACCCCCGAGCCCACCGCAAGGTGGGATGGACTTCACTGTTGGGGACTCCCAGTTTGCTACCCCGAAAAGGGGTGCTTGCGTGACAGTGAAATGCAGACATGGACAGGGGAAAAAAAGGGCAAGACATGTTTTCAGGCAAACAGAAAGGTCAGGGCAGGTGGCAAACAATCATGGTCAGGTCATTCGCAGAGAGTCAGGGCAGGCAGCAAGCAGAGAATAGTTGTGGTCACAAGCAGAGGTCAAAGTCCTGATAGAATAAACGAAAGACAATAGACAGTAGGAAAATACACCAATACACTGGCTGGGAATATTGGAAGAAGTGATGTAATAAAGGGTCCAGTGCCTGGTGATTAGAAATCAGCAGTGTTCTGGCCCTTTAAATTCCTGAGGGTCGCCACATGACATAGGGAGCGGGAACCAGCCAGAGTCAGCAAGCGGGAGCAGAGTAGGAGTGGAGAGAGGTGAGTAGCGTTGGCCGCGGGGGACCTACACAAGCATGTCCACGGTCCGGAGCGGGGACCATGGCACACATCGTGACACAGGAACGGTTTTATAGCTATGCAAAATGCTTGCAGTAGAACAGCAAATATGTGCTCTACTAAGTACTGAAGACTATTATCATTTAGGGGTTAAATAGTTCTAAGACTGCAACAATCATTAAAATTAGCCTTTTGTTCTAAATTCGGAAAAAGGACTTAAATTGTGTTGAATTTTTTTTTTTTGTTACAAATAGCTCAATGTTTGTAAATTTGCAAACAAACCTAATTTGCAATGAGGATTGAATAATTTTGTTTGCAAACATAGATACAGGGGAGACGACTGGTCTTTCGGATCAAGTGATAAAACCATATTGTGTCATATGGAAAATAAGGGTGTGATATGAGAAATGGGTAGTGCATATCATACAGATAGCAAAATATAATGCATACATATTTCTTTGCTATGCAGGCCACAGGGATATTTTTGCAGTTTCAAGAAGTAATCAGCAAGGTCCTAAGTGGGATAATTGTAGGAATGTAGCAACTTTCACTCTGCAATATCCAGAGCTGATTAATTTCTGTAAAAAACATGTGGGGGTCAAAACACTCACTGCATTCCTTGGTGAATGCTTTGATAGATGTAATTTCTAAAATAGGGGAGACTTCTTAGGAGCTCTCCGTTGTGCTAGCACCCTAAGGGCTCTACATTTGCAATTTGCCATCCAAAAATCATTCCAGCAAAACGTGTGCTAAAAAAGGAGACCTCAAAATCCACAAGGGGCTCCATTAATTCTAAATCCTTTGTGTGAGTTATGGCTTACTAATACTATATAAGGAATATTTATTAAAAGTGTAGAATCAAGGAAACAAGTGGTGAGTTGCACTTTTCTGTTAATGCTTGCAGGAAAAATAGAAGATTGGAGATCAGGAAAAAATATGTTTAACTTTTGTTTCCACTCAAAGAGTTAATAAAGTTGCTAACTACTGCTCTGAATACTTTTTGCGGTTCAGTGTTTAAGATGCCATGGAGATTTTCTACGATATGGGTCCCTCAAAGTCAACAAAAAATGTCATTGTTTCCTTAAATAATGTTTTACATTATTTATTATAAAATTATTACAGTATATTAATTAAATGATGCCAAAATAAGTAGACATATGGCAAATATTAATTATTAACTAACCTGTAAGGTAAGCCTGTGGTCGAAGCCGGAAAATTAAACTTCAATTGTCTCCAAGTTTTCAATAAATTTTTTATATCTGTTTTTAGAAATTTAGAAACTTTTTTTTTATAAACTAGTGAAAATGAATAATGACCATTTGTGTTTATCTGTTTCTGAAAGAATGATCTATCCATTTATCTATTTTATTTTACTGTACTTAAGACCAAAGAACTGTAATCCTTGAAAGGTCATAATGCACATGCTTATCTTTGAATTATACTGGATCAATATTAACAAAGTAGCCATGAATATGAATTAACATCTGCTTCTCTTCATCCTAGATGAACTACATTCAACATTTTACTTGTTCCTCTGGGAAAAAAGTGTTCCCCATATTCATGATCACTGCTTCAACACTTGTAAGAACAGAGTGATTGTAATGACAGAAACACTACAGAAGAATGCTAATTTTGTTCTCCTATATGACTGATTGGGCAGCTTCAGCAAAAATTGATTATTCTGTCACCTCTTTGAGTCTACTAATGACATGTTGTTCTTCCAAAGAGACTCAGACCTACTTGATAGACTTGGCCTCAGGTATTTAATTCAAATCTCAAAAGGAAGAGAGCAATAAGTAAGGTAATAAAAAAGGCCAAAACCTATTGAACTGAAATTAATTAAATGACCAACAGACCTTTAAGCAGCTAATTATCATATGCCTTTGTGGAATTTCCATGCAAAATGTTTTAAGGTACAATATAGATATTGTCAATATGTTAATTTAGAGATTTACAGTATTCTAGATGGGATGCACAACTATTCAATATTCCTTTACCCAGAGTCCCAAGGTATTAGTATAGTATAGTAAATACATAGTATATACGAGTGAAGCATAGGGATTGCCGTGGTCATGTGTTTTTTGCTTACATCACTGTTCTGAGTTCATGTAGCCGCTGTATGCAGCTGAACGTCGCCACTGTAGTCACTGTAGTGACTGCAAAGGTGACATCCCATTTGGCTGAGGGGAGGAAGAAAACAGAAGTCCAGGGAAACTCCACAAAACCAGTGCTGGAATGGAGCAATAGATTATTAGTGTACTTTATTTCTAAATAAAATGGACCACCACTTAAATAATCACATTTGTCTTATATGCCAAGTATTTAAAATATTTGTTTGAAAATTCATGTTTACTGGCTTGTAAAACTAATTCTAGTAGTTCTAGAAACATTTTATGTAAAACATTTGATTGACAGTACATAACATTAAAGCATTAAGCTAGAATCCTGGTGATTGTATATAGTGGTATTAGGCAGCAGCCTGACATACACGGATCAGTCATAATGTTAAAACCACTGGTTTAATATTCTATAGGTTCTCCTAGTGCCACTAATGCAGCTTTGACCCACCAAGGCACAAACGTCACAAGACGTCTGACAGTGTCCAACATTAACTTACTCATTAACAGTAGTTTTTGCTTCAGTAGGTCTTCTGTGGGAACAGACAAGTATGCTAACACTTTCCATCAGGGGTTGAATATAATGAAGGAAAACTGGACACTTTTATTTTGTCCCTGCTGTAAGTGGTATCTCTACATTTTAAATGCTTTAACTGGGCTGGAGGAATGTCCATGGGTTCAATTGAGGAGATCAGGTGGAGCTTATTTCCTTGGAACAAAAACAGACAGAAATGTGGTGGGAGTGCTGTATGTGGGTCTCATGCTGTGTGTCCAAATACAGCAGGTCTTCATCAGGACCTCTTTATTCAGTTTTCCTCCAAGTCACTCCTGCTCTATTTCCTCCTCTCCTTTCTCCTGTTTGCCCCTTTCCTATGTGCCGATAGCATTACAGATGTGTGAAGGGCAGTTATACATCAACATTTCCCCTCTTTCTCATAACTCCTTTTCATTTGAAACTTCTGCCTGCTGCTAAAAATACCAATGCTAATACCAACAGCTCAGGATTCCGTTCAGGCCTGTTAGGAAACATACTTGCCAATCTTTTATGTGGGTTTCATCGAGACTCAATGATGTGTGTAGTAAGCTGCTAAAAGTTTTTAGATGACCCTCACCATATTTTTACATAGCGTGATCTCTTTTTACCTTTCTACATGCCATTCCTTCTTTTACGCAACCACTCATATCAGTTTTCTATCATAGGGAAATTGGTTGACTGCCATGGGGGATATATGTCCAGCTTTTCTGGGTACTGGAAGAAAACTGGATGACATCACTTCACCACGGAAATTACTCAGCTTTCCTTTGTTACTGAGCACATACAGAAATATAGAGAAAAAATACTCTTCACTACAAGAAACTGGGTGCTGTGAGGCAGGGAGTGGATGGTGGTTTGTATATGAACCATGACGAGGGAGCAGCAAAAAAAGGTCATGTACAAAAAGACCATTCCTGTAGCCACAGCTAAAATATATAGTCTTATACATGTGGCCGAAATACCAGGAGACTGCATAAAAAGGTATGTGGGCAGTAGCCCTATTGGTAAAAACATGTTTATATGTCATAGTCTATCTTTGTGATGCCACCCACAGATGAAGACATTGTGCTAAAACACGTTTGGGCTGGCAGTCGGCGGAGTACTCATAACCACTGGTACAGTAGCATATTCTAAACCCTGAACTTTACTGTGCAGTATTTATTATTCTAATAAATATGTCTATATCATGCATTTGCACTTTATATTGATTATACATGACTGGTGGCACCTGTAAATAATGAACTATAATATAGGTACTCATGCAAGATATTTTAATATATACCGGTAAGATATATTCATTCATTTATTGTAAATTTCAGTTACACAGTATTATATATTCATAAGGACTACTTCTTGATAAATGTAATTTTAGAATTTTATCTTCATGTTTATCACTCTGGCTGCATGTTTTTTTGCGGCCCATCAAGTGTATTTGATTTGTTGTAAAGGTTTTGCTTGTATTGATTCTGAGCTGTCAAGAGGCTCATGTACTATATACACCACTTGTTGAGGGTGTTTGTTTCTTTTTGGCATTTCTTGGTTCCTAATTGGTAAACCTATTTACAGAGATAAATAGCAACATCAGTGTGCCTTTGTAAATGGTAAATGTGTGTGAGTGCATTTATGTTAGAAGTGAACATGTACAGTATATGAGCACATTTAAGCAACTAACTAATGTGTAAAATATGTATTAAAGTGATGAGTGTGGTATGTGTACATCCATTTATGTGCTAACTGCACTGTATGGCATCTCTGGCTGGAAAAAAGGAAGGGACATGGGACATAAAATGTTGGAAATGTTGTAGGGAGTCAGGGGATGAGGTGGGATTGACAATTGGATCTTCCTGATGTGAACATGATGGCATAACCAGTATTTACATTCTTTACATCGTGGCAATATGTTATTATTACTGGTCTGAGGACTGGTATGACCAATTTACAAAGCAAAACTGAGACGTTTGTTTAATGGAAGGAGTACAGCAGACTATTGTTTATGAGGATACTTTTCCTCCCTCCAGCTCACTCAGCAGTAATGGTTGCATTTGCTTGTATAAAGTGAGGATTATTAATGGAATTGATGGAAAAGTTGTAGCTGTCTAAATATAACATTTATTTAAAATGTTTTTATCATGAAAGTAGCAAAACATAAAAACCTGAATACACTTGATAATGCCGCATACTTACAGTCAAAATAAATCAAATTTACCTTTTAAACTATACTGTATTGTTGTTTTCCCTTTGCACCCAACAAAAAAATCTTTTTGTTTCATGACATGTACCCCAAAATAGTGTCTTAAAATTTCCCCCCAAATTTGCCCTAATACAGTTACATAGTCAGAAACAAAAGTTATGGATCATGGGAGCTGGAGCTGAAAATTGTTTAAAAAATGTAGTTAAGCACTTAGGAAGATACCATTTGATAGTACTGTATATAGGCTGAAACTCATTATAGGTATGTGTTCCATATAACTGTCTGCTGTCAGTCAACAGTGCAGTGCTAACAGTGGTCTGCTGCAACATTGTTGCTTTGTTCACATGACAGATTTTAACGGTGAATTTAACACGGATTCCATATTGAATTCCTCATTAAAATCCTTGTGTATTTTGTCAGCGATTCACTTGGCTGGTAGTCCATGCTGTAATTCATATAGTGAGCAACAGCACATTTTCCACATCGGATTCTGTGTCAAAATCTGATCATGAAATCCAGTGAAATCCATGTCATGTTCATTAAAATGTGATATCTGCACTGTATTAATGAACAACAGCAAAGATTTTGTTTTTCCACTGGGAATTTGAAAAGTGCGATTCAGAAAAAAAGGGACATATCACTGCTTTGACACAAAACACTCTTGGATGCCACATCAAGTAGCTGAAAAGCAGATTAACCCTATTCAAATGCCCTGAAATGAGGCTAATCCACAACAAACAATGTGGAGAAATCTGCTTACACATTTGAAACTCTGGGCAAAATGTATGATCAGGCTTTCCGCCTGTTTTCAGGCGTATACTGCGCCTCACTGTGCCGACTCTGCTGTCGGATGCTCAAATGCGATGTTAGGCACAAGCTTCGCCACTTTGGAATGCGCCTAACATGAAGGGGCGTGCTGTGGGCATTCTGGGGCGGGACGCACCAGATTCGAATACTCCGACGCATGTTGGAATACCGGTCGGCAAAGTGAGGCGCATTACAGCTCCGACAGGCAGACCTAGTTCAATGTGGTCTACCTGAGTCAGAGGAGGCGCAGTGAAGCTAGAACTTATTGTAATGGGGCAAAATGTGCTCTAGGTCTACTGTTACAACACTACACTAATAAAAAAGAGTTGTCTATAAAATTAACTCATTAATAAAGATAAATATCTAAGTTGTCTAAAAACTAATTCAATGTATAGAAGAAGTGGATCATTTAAAATTAAATATATATAATATCTCCAAAGAAAGAAATATCAGCTATAAAAGGTCTTAAAACTACGGAGAAAATAAAACTAATTTTACATTAAATAAACCAATTATGATGTTGTACTGATGTTAATTTTTGTCTTCTTTAATACCAAAAATGTAACATGTATTTTTGCTTCTTTCACCTTTTATTCTATTTAGTAAATACGAAACAAAATAAGCCGTGTGAACATAGAAATCCTGCTTGGAGGACCACTGGTCCCAGCAAGACCTGTGCTGTGCTGGCTCTTGCTGTATATACTAAATAGAATAAAAGGTGAAAGAAGCAAAAATACATTTTTTCGCATCACTAACATGCTTAATGATTTTTCACGATTTTCAGCCTGTCTGTAAACTTAATACATCTTAGTCGCATTCCTTATGCGTCTGAAGTTCCGCGATGCGCCTCACACACAGACGAGGTGCAGGGAACTTTACACCGCATTAATGAGCGCACTTCGGGCGCCGACATACATGAGGCGCAGTGTTCACAAAAAAAAAAAAAACGTGTAAACAGGCGCTTCGACGCGCCGATCTTCATACATGTCGCCCTCCATATTTAAAAATTGTAAATTTTAGATGAAGATTTGGCTCATCAGAAACATCTAGGGCCACATGTAGGAAAACTGTCTACGTCTAAAATTCACTTTGTTGGCCAAGGGAAAATTAGTTATTGCTCTCCCTAGCATCCAGTATCTGGGGAAAACTTCTGGTGTACAGTGAATGTGCATAGATAAGTATCTAAATCATAAATGTGTATGGATGTATTTAATGTAATTATGAGCAAGCATTTAAAAATTTGGGCATAAAGGGGCACACAAACAAAACATGGTACCCTTAAAGAGGTTTTCTCGCTACACAGATCATATCTGTAATGATGGAGATAGTAAACAAGTAAACAAGCAATTGGTTTGCATTACCTAATTCATTTAGTACAGCAGCTATGAGCTAATCTGTGTGTTCTACAACTAAAACTGCATCCTGTGCTCGAACCATGCCCCTTTGCTGTGATTGGTTGACTGACATGGGACATGCCCGCTGGATGGGAAATGCCCCCTGTGCTGTGATTGGCTGCCTGCACTCCCATCTGTGCTGTGGAAAATGAAACTGAAACAAGCTGCCTGTGATGGCTGTGTCTGTATAATAAAGGCTGTCTGAGCTGTCTGAGCTCCTCTATGCTCATCTCCCATTGATGTGAAGAATCTAGGCAATTACTGAGTCTCTAGCTGCTAGATGCACTGTCCCCCCATATAACACAGCCTGATACAGTGTGTTCCCCTTCACCTTCTGCCTAATAACAGAGGGGGGAGCAGAATGCATTCCTCACATTTGTTTCATCATTTCAGGCTGTATGTATAACTGCTTACACAAATGCAGTTGTTCTAGTTACAAGTAGTCTGCTCTGGATGCTGCTTCTGCCACGTACTAGGCCATAAGCCTAGCAATAAGATTGCGGCCTAATACAGACAGCGGAGCAGGCGCCGCGATGACATCATCACATCGTGCTGCTTGTGCCACTGCCTGTAAGCCTTTCACAGAGGGCTCAATGGCTGGAACTGTAGAGCCTCAGCCGTTGTGCCTGCTCCGTGGCGGTTTGCTGCATTGCTGGGTCTATATGACCTGAGGGAGCCCCTCTGGCTTAGGGGCCTGGTCGCAGTTACGACCATTGCGACTTCTGTAGTTATGCCACTGCTGTCCACATGAACTGCAGTTTTAATTCATTCTTCTATGACATGGCCTACTATCAATACAAAAGTACCAAACACCAATTTTACTTTCTACAGTCCCTGACAGAAGTTCTGTTGCTTATCCATATTGTGGAAACCAAAGCTTATTACCCTGACTTAAAATTCATCCATTGGTTTTAAAATTACTCATATGAAAGCTGAAACCCTCCCAAATGAAGTTTTTTTTTTAACGAAAATAAATTTGATTCACTGCTAAGATATTGATCATGTAAGGAACACAGAAAGGTCAGATTTTGGCAAGACAAAAGTTTTGTCACCTTGTCATATAATGCACCCAATCCTAGTTTACAGCCTCACCTGTGCTCACTAATTGATCGGTTAATTCATGAATGTGTATAAAAAGAACTCCAGCACCCCAGACCTTCACTTGAACTGCAACTTGACCTCTGACAACATGCCAAAAATCCACTCTGCGACCAAAAAGCCTTATTATCAAGAGGTTGAAGACCAGATCCACTGCAGAGGGTGGCTGGCACCTTTTAATTGTTTTCCCCGCGTCAAGTACAAAGAATTAAAAAAAGATTTGAAGAGACTGGAGATGTTTTTAACAAGCCCAGGTCTGGCAGACCCCACAAGACAATTACTCAGGAGGAGCGTTTGTTGGTTCAAAAATCAAAAGCCAGCCACTCTTCCACTTCAACACAGCTCCAACAGGCCTCGTCACCTCAAGCCCATGTGTCAACTAGAACAGTTTGTAGGATTCTGTCTCAAAATGGCCTCCATGGTCGAATCAGTGCCCAGAAGCCAGCACTTAAATTAAAAAACCATATGGCATGTGCCAAGCCCCACAGCCTGCTAAATGGATAGATGCTGGAAAAGTGGCAGAAAGTGGATTTCTCAGGTGAATCTTCAGTTGCATTACACCACAGCCGCCACAAATACTGCAGGAGACCTACTGGAACCCGTATGGATCCAAGATACACCCAGAAAACAGTTAAATTTGGTGGTGGAAAGATCATGGTCTGGGTTTTCATTCAGTATGGGGGTGGGGCGAAACATTTGCAAGATGGAAGGCAATATCAATAGCCTAAAATATCAAGAAGTATTATCTACCTCTTACATTTCCTATCATAAAAGGGGTCAGATTCTGCAGCAGGATGGTGCTCCATCTCATACATCCATCTCTACATCAAAGTTCCTCAAGGCAAAGAAGATCAAGGTGCTCCAGGACTGGCCAGCCTAGTCACCAGACATCAACATCATTGAGCATGTTTGGGGTAGGATAAAAGAGGAAGCTTGGAAGACAAAACCAAAGAATCTTGACAAACTCTGGGAGGCATGCATTTTTTACTATTCCTGATGTCTTCATCAATAAATTGTATGAATCATTGTCGAAATGCATGGATGCAGTCCTTCAAGCTCAGGGAAGTCACACAAAATATTAAATATGGCTCTAATAGCACCACAACTTCATTCCACAATGTTATGAAACATATCTTTGTATTTGAAGTAAATTTATTTGTCTGATTTTACATTACTTTCTGTGGGCGACAAAACTTTTGCCTTTGCCAAAATCTGACCTTTCTGTGTTCCTTAAATGATCAATATTTCAGCAGTGAAGCAAATTTATTTTCGTTAAAAAAAACTAATTTGGGAGGGTTTCAGGTTGCATATGAGTCATTCCTAAAAACAATGGATGAATTTTAAGTCAGGTTATACGCTTTGGTTTCCACAACATGGATAAGCGACAGAACTTCTGTCAGGGACTGTACATTGTTAAGTGCAATGGAATATGTTTGCGCAATAGAAAAAAAAGTTATTATTATTATGAGCTTCTTCCTACATCTCTTGCCAGCTCCTCATACAACCATCTCCTGTGCTTCCTCCATACACTGGCGCTCACTGTTTTAACACATCAGATTCCCCTCCACTTTTGTTAGCTTCAAAAGCAATCTTACAACCCATTTCTTTAGGATTGCCTATAACCTCCTTTGTAGATTACAAATATTATAATTATTAACCCCTTACTGACATTTGATGTACCTGTACGTCCTAGTGGGAAGTGACTTCCCACAAATGGACATACAGGTACGTCCTGAACATCGCGCGGGCTCTCAAGAGGGGCCTGCGTGAAGGCAACTTGGGACCAGATGTTTATTACAGCCTGCCCCATGCTGCATTGCTCATGGTCAGAGTGAGCTATAAAAGCTGTCTACTTTTCTCCATTGTATCAGTGATCTGAAGATCACTGTTACAAGTCCAAAATGGGGAAATGTAAAAAAAAGTAAAAAGAAGTACAAAAAAGTGAAAAAAGTAAAACACAAACATAAGATAAAATAAAAACAAGTAAACCATCCTGTTCTCTTTTACATACACCAATCACCCCCAAAGAGATCAAAAATAAATAAAGTACACATATTGATGTTGCTGCAAGCACAACGACCTACCCCTTTAAAAAATGTTATTTAACCCACACAGTTAACTTGGTAAAAAGAAAAAGTCACAGAATTGTGATTTTCATTCATCCCATAGCACATAAAATGGAATAAAATGCAATCAAAAAGTCATAAAAATGCCAAAATGGTACCAATAAAATATCAGTTAATCCTGCAAAAAAGCCCTTACATAGCTATTTATATGGAAAAATAAAAAAGTTATGGCTATCAGAAGATAGCGATGAATTTCATATTATTTTACACAATAAAAAACATTTAAGTTCTTCAACATAAAAAAAATAAATAAAAAATCACCATAATCGTATTGACTCACAGAGTGAAACTATCTTGTCACATATACTGCACAGTGAGCACTGCTAAAAATAAAAAATAAAAAACACTACTAGGATTGCAGTCTTTTTTCATCCTGGCTTCCAAAAAATGGATTTAAAAGTGATCAAAAAGACTTGTCACCCCAAAAATGATACCAATAAAAACATCAACTTATTACACAAAAAACAAGCTGCTACACAGCTCTTTACAGAGAAGAATAAAAAAGTTATCAGACTATGGCGATGCAAAAACATGTTTTCTTTTTAAAATAAAAGTGTTTCTATTGGTAAAAGCAGTGAAACATAAAAAATGCAAATTGTGATCTCTGAAATCATATCGAAATGGAGTAAGAGCATGTCATATATCCCAATGTTGTGACTGCTGTAAAAAAAAAAAATAAAACACACTCCCAGGATTGCTGTTCATCACACCACACAAAAACCTTGATAAAAAGTGAACAAAGCATCATATAACCCAAAGGGCCCAAATAAAAATGTCAACCATCGCAAAAAAACAAGCCTTTAATCAGCTCCATGTACAGAAAAATAAAATAGTTATGGCTGTAGTATGGATAGGGTTATAATCAAAAAAGTTTAAATTGGGACCCGGGTTTTTTTTGGTTTTCGGAAAATTTTGATACGCGTAATTTAGGGGAGAATCTGCGATAATTTTTACTATCCCCCCATTTCAGGCTTTTGTCATTTTGGCGCAGCAAACACTTAAGCATAGAGCAGGGTGAGCTGGGTGTGGACATCATGACTGTGATGTGTACTGTTGTCATTGGTGGAAAATCACATGACCGTTTTTACATAAAACGCCCTTCCTTTCAGTCATGTGTTATGTGTCCAAAAAGGCAGGAGGGTTTTTAGCTTCTCCTCAATACAGCCGCCATCTCAGAGACAAAGTTCTCTTTGTTCCATAGAAAACAGTTTTTTAGCTGTGATCATTAGAACATAGATAGAAAAAGGAATTTCGTTCTTAGTTATTAGGCAGATTTTTAAAAAGCATCTACCCTTTTTACACCCCGAGGGGGTGAGGGAGGGAGTGGGGGTCGGGGGCGAGGAACACAACAGACAGGCAGGCTTTTAAAAGGAGAGTGTATATTGTGCAGCCCAACTCTTTAAACCTGCTTGAAATTTTTTTTTTTTCCATTTTTTGAAATGTACTTTTTTTTTGTGCACCCCAGTTTTGTTCAAAGACCACCGTATTAATTAGGCAAAATTTTCTAGTAACTGCAGGGTATTTCATAGGGGGCAAAAACCACCTTTTATTATCCGTACACGTTTTTACCGTATTACTCGAGTATAACCGGTTTTTTTTGCACAAAAAAGTGCTGAAAAATCTCCCTGGGCTATACCGATCCTGTCGGCGCTCAGCCCCCTGCGATGGCCTGAGTGTGACAGGACGCTTCGGGATATGCGCTCCCCAGGGAGGAAAAACTGAAGGCCAGTGAGCGCACAGTGTCCCGGGACGCTGCGGGGGCCCGGGGGACGCCCGCCCCTTTTCACCAATATGCGACTCCTCCGGACCATATGGGTAAGGGAACCATGCGGGGCACAGAGCGAGCGTCCTTGCTCCCGTGGCCTTCGGGCGCCGAACCCCGGCCGTCCAGAGCCCCCGGCACAGGCAGGTGCATGTCATCACCTGCGTGCGGGGGGCCTATGACGTACCCGCCTGTCCGAGAAGCCCCGGGGACAGTGGCGGGAGGGGGGACAGCGAGGGGCGGGCGCGAGGGAGAGGAGCAGGGGGGAAATCGGGAAGTGATTTTTTTTTTATTTTTTTAAATGCCTAATGCCAAAAGCTGCCTAAAACCCCCCTACAGCCCTATACCCCTATAAGCTGCCTATACCTCCCTACAGCTGCTTTACCCCCTACCTAGAGCCCTATCTCCTACAGCTGCCCTATCCCCGGCCCTACAGCTGCCTATACTGCCCTAACCTCCTAAGCTGCCTATACCTGCCCAATACCTGCCACAGCTGCCTATCCCTGCCTCAGGGGCCTATCCCTCCTACATCCCTCCCTCCCTATACCTGTCTACAGCTCCCACGCTGCCTCTACCTCCCCTTACCTGTTACAGCTCCTACGCTGCCTATACCGCCCTATCCCGCACAGCTCCTAACCCCCTACACCGGCCTATACCTCCTACACCCGGGCCCATCCCTGCCTCAGTGCCTAACCTGCCCTATATCCGCTACAGCCTGCCAAATACCTGCCTACGCTGCCTACAAGCCTGCCCTATCCCCTGCCTTCAGCTGCCTATACCGCCCTTCCCCCCTAACCCTCCCCTTTTCCCTGCGCAGGGGCCTACCTCCATTACCTGGTATGGGCCATAACCTGCCTTTTCCCTGCTTTCGGACATAAACGCCTAAAACATGCCTAGGGGCCAAAGGTGCCTTTTGGACAATACCTGCCTATACCTTTAAGGGCCATATACTGCCTGTAATTTGCCTAGGGGGGCATTAAACTGCCTATGAAAAATTTTAAGGTATCCTTTTTAAAAAATTTACCATACCCTGCTTTTTCCCCTAGTTTTTATTCGACAAAAAGTTTCCCCCTTTTTTTTGGGGCAAAAGTAGGTGCCCGGCTTAAGGGGGGCTTATACCGATATATACTTAAAAAATTTTTTAACTTTCGTGCAGGCCAATTTTTTCAAAACCCACCCTTAAACAAAAAACGAAAAAAAAAACATTATCCCAACTTCAAAAACAACTAAATATACAAAAATATAAAATGGTGTAAACCAAAAACAACAAACCAAAACAAAAACCCCCCCAACAACCCAAAAAAAATAATGCAAAAACTTTAATCTACAAAAACTCTTTAAAAACAAAAAACCCAAAAAAAAAAGCAAAAATTGGGCCAAAAAAAGACACACCCCACATATGATACAAAAGTGCAAAATCATATCAAATAAAGGCATGTAACAAAGTAAATACAAGTAACCAATGATTATCCCTATAAATCCCCATACAAGGCCCCAAACAACCATACACAAGAGCGCTTTTTTTTTCAGCCAGTGGAAAGGGAAAATTTGTTGGGGTCTTTCTGTGCCTCCTCTGGGTGTGTATCATTGGTAAATGCTATGATTCCAACTGTGCAACTCGGGGATGGCAGCATCATATTGTGGAGTTGTTTTGCTGGAGGAGGGACTGGTGCACTTCACAAAATAGATGGCATCATGAGCAAAGAATATTATGTGGCAAGACTGAAGCAACATCTCAAGACATCAGCCAGGAAGTTAAAGCTTGGGTAGAAATGGGTCTTCCAAATGGACAATGACCTGAAGCATACTGCCAAACTGGTTACAAAGTGGCTTAAGTATAACCAAGTCAATGTTTTGGAGTGGCCATCACAAAGCCCTGATCTCAATCCTACTGAAAATTTATAGGTAAAGCTGAAAAGGCAGGTGTGAGCAAGACGACCTACAAACATGGCTCAGTTACACCAGTTCTGTCAGGAAGAATGGGTCAAAATTCCTACCAACTATTATGAGAATCTTGTGGAAGGATATCCAAAATGTTTCACCCAAGTCATACAGTTTAAGGGCAATGCTTTCAAATACTAATGAAATGTATGTAAACTTTTGACTTTGCAGAAAGTAATAAAAATGTGTCACATCTAAGATACAAATTTTGTATCTATTCGATAGGTGTAATCCCGATTCAGTCAAAAATTAAATGAATTTAGGAATTTGTAGGCACTGCTGTATCAGACGTTTACTTTAGGTGAAAGATATCATATCTATGTTATTTTAAAACAACAACAAAAACTGGAAAACAAAAATATCTCTTATGTGAATAGACAGTTAAGTGATTTACACATTTCAGGACCATATCTATTTGTTCTATAGACCTATTCTGCCAGTTAAGCATAATAATAATAGGAAGAAAATAGCCTTGTTTTTTTGTGTTTTTTTTTTAATGTATTATTAAATTCCCTGTTACTTCTAGTTATGTTTCAACTATTTAATCAATATTTTTGTCACATTAATTTTTTCCTCTCTGTCTTCCAAGAGTAATACCTTTTTTATTTTTCCCATCTACATAGATATATTAGAGCTTGTTTTTTGTGGGACAAAATGTACTGAAAGAGAGTTTGGGTGTCTAATTTATAAAGTATGCTGTATGTCTAAAGTTCCAAGTCTCCTATCAATCCACAGAGAAGAGAAATGACCATTATTGTGTTGCTGTCAGGGACCTAAGGGGAAAACATGATTTCTTTATGAGTTATTACTAATTATTATTATTATTATTTATTATTATTATTATTTTCATGCAAAATGTTGTTTCATTGTCGGTAAAGATTACAGTTGATAAAAAATGCATACCTCCCAGTGAAAACTGTACAAATGTAAATTTATGTTATTATTGATCTATTTTGTTCCTTCCTCCTTCAGTAGACCTACATAAAACATTATAAAAAGTAACATGCACCACAAAATAAAACTATAGCTCATCCTACAAAAAATCCTCTCAAAAACCATTCAATACTTTCAAACAGCCATCAATTTTAAAATAAAAATGTTTTTAGTTAGATTATAGAGAAAAAAGCCTCTCTATTTTTAGAATTTGATTTTATTGTGCAAAAAATTGGGGCCACTATAATTTTTTTGTTGAAAACTCCTTTTTTCAAATGAGAAAAATTAACATCAAATCATCAAATAACAGATATCATCCGTAAGGTGAAAATCACAAAGTAATTATAAACTTTCCGTGCCATAAGAATAAAGAAATCCATAAGTACAAACACCATTCCTAAGAGGCAAGATTGCGTCTCTCTTATGAGTTTCGTAAGTAAGACCCACCAGTCCATGTTCTTTTACTGTAAATCATTGTGAAGATTGAAGGAGAGAATGACGGTTTCCCACACATAAAAATGCACAGGATTTGTTGCATTTTATGCAGCATACTTTCCAAGGAGATACAAATAAAAAAAACCCAAAAAAATAAATTAATTTTTTTTAAGCATGATAAAAAATTTTTCAAATTTTTGGGTTT
>JAODAL010064724.1:0-18575 GCA_025379985.1 Phyllomedusa bahiana
AAGGAGTTTAAAACCAGGGAAACCCCCCCCTAAAGTTTAACCCCCCCAAAAAAAAAATTACCCCAAAAATTTCTCAAACAACAAACCAAACCACCCCTAAAAACTGGCCCCCTTTCTCCACCCCCCCCTTGAAAGGGCTCCTTCCAAAAGGTTCCCCTTTAAACAGAAAAGAGAAAATGCCAAAAACCAACGCAAGTGCTCCCCGAACACTCCTGCCATGTCCTGGGCGTTCTAAATTTTTCTGTCAGGGAACTAAGGGGGATTTAGAAAAATTTCCTGGATTTATAAAAAAAAGATAACTCATAAAATTTTGGCTGTGATTGCAAAATAAACCCACATGTTAAAAGGGAAAAAAAAAATAGGTTTCTAAAAAAATCACTTTTTTTGGGCCTTAATTTAAGGAAAAAACCCATGGCAAAAAAGTGAGTTTTTTACCCCAAAAAGGGTTTATAAAATTAAAAAAATTGGGGTTTTCTCATTGATTACTCATTAAAAAACTTGGACATTAGAATCTTTAAAACACAAAAATAGACCCAAAACCCCCAAATTTTTCCCTTTCTTAAAAAAAATGCACCCCAAAACCCCGGGAACCTGTTTATCTTAATTTAATAAATTTTCAATTTTGGCCCCCAAAAAATGAAAACCCGTCTAGGTTTTAAAAAAAAACTTGTTACCCTTTAGCCAAAACTTCCCTTTTCAATTTTCATAAGATCTGGGAGAAATTTAAAGGGGGCGCTGGGAATTTTTGGGTTTCTTTTGGGCCCCAAAGTGATTTTTGACCTGGACAGTTTTTTATACAATTTTGGCCCCTTTATTTAAAAAATCCCCCCAAATTTAGGGAAAAAATGTTAAGGAAACTGGGAAAGGGAATTACCTGGGATTTAAAAAAAAAAACTTGAAAAAAGGTCATATAATGGTGGGGTTTTGTTATTGGGAACAAAATCCCTAAATTGGTAAACCCCGACCCCCCAAACCCACTTCTAATAAAAGGCACAAGACGTTTGGGGGAGTTTAAAATTTCCCCCCCCCTTAAATTTTCTGGCCACAAAGTTCCCCCTTTTTTAAATTAAAATTGGCCCCCTTTTTGGTTAAATGTTTTATAATTGCCAAGGGGAAAAAAAAGAGGGGAAAAAAAATTTACCGGAAAATTCAAAATTTAAATATGCCCCCTTGAAAAATTTTCCAAAAAAGTGGTTGGCCTTAAAAGTTTTTTCCAAAAAAAAAAACCCCCTTTTTGGGGTTTAAAAAGCATTAAGTAAACCCTCCCCAAAAAGCAGGGAAAAAAGTTTCCAAACCTACTGCAATTACCTGGATTTTTCCCAATTGATTACCACAAAATATATGATTTTTTTTAAGAGTACAACTTAACAGACACAGCTAATTAAAAATGCACAGACAGTTTTAATGATCATGTTTTTATGAAACACATTTAAGTAAAAAATCATAGTGTAAGGAGGGAAAAAGTAAAAGTACTGAAAATTCCTGGATTTCAGACTTTGATTTACCATTAAATGTGATATAATGGTATAATTCACAATTGTAGAAAGACTAAACTATAATTACAGACAGTTGTAGGGCATATCTTTTATTAAGCACATTAAAAAAACATCCAACAGTGCAAGGAGAAATACAAAGTAAACTTACGGAATTATTTTGATTTCTGCATTGATTACTCATAAAATGTGGTACGATAAAATCTAATTCACAATAATAGACAGACACATTCTTACTAATAATGCACAGACAGGTGAACTGTTATGTCTTTTTATTAAATACATTGAGTAAACATCTACAATCAGGGGGAAAAGTTAGTTGAAACTGCCTGGAATTACCTGATTTAAAGAAAAAATTGATAACTCAAATAATGTGGTTGTGATTGCAACTAAGTCTCAATTGTAGACAGACACAATCTATCTAATAATGCACAGACAGTTGTACTTAGTTGTTCTGCTCATGTCTTTTACTAAGTGCATTATGTAAATGTTTATAGTGCAGGGAAAAATAAGTGAATTTACTGGAATTACCTGGAATTATGCATTAATTACTCATAAAATGTGGCCTGATTGTGTCAAAGTGACATATTTATTGAATGTACAAAAGTAAATACCCACATTTGCAGAGAGAAAAAGTAAGCAAACTTTCTGGAATGACCTGGATTTCTGAATTGATTACACATAAAAAGTATGATGATTGTGTTTAAAGTCACAACTGCAGACAGACAATCTAGCTAATAATGCAACAGACGTCGTACAAAATCATGTCTTTTATTAAAAATAAATTAAAGAAAAACCTTTTCACATAGGTGATGGCCCCTGCTGAGGGCAGCACAAGCCAGTGTCAGACTGCTGTTTCCAGCGCTGGCCCCTTATTCTGTAAGATGTAGCAGTTTCAGAGCATTTACCCCTCAAATCTTATTCATGAATAGTTGTTAACCCCCACCCACCAAAGGCTAGCCCCCCATCTGGCAGTTATCACATGTTTCTACTATTCAAAGCAATAGGTTTTTCAGTTGAGGTGGCGGGGCTAGCCTCAGGTGGCGGGTTTGAAAAAATGACTTTTGAATGACTCTTGAAAAGACTCTTCTGGCTGAAAACTGCAGATTGAGCATTAAATACTCTAAAACTCCAGCATCTTACAGAATAAGGGACACAGCGCTGAAACAGCAGGTCTGACTCTAGATTGTGCTGTCCTCAGCAAGGGGGGCATAATCTATGGGAAAAGGTTCTCTTTAAGAAACATTCCCCTTTGCAAAGGAGAAATAGTAAGTGAACCCATGATATTATAAAATTGGAGACCCTCCTTTAGCAGTAATCACCTCCACCACATGTTCACTGTAGCTGTTAAGGAGGGCCCTTTTGGGGCCCTCCCCCCCCTACAAAAAGTTTTACTTCATAATGTTTTTCCCATATGCAGGGTGGGGCGCCTCGCTTGCGTCCGGACGCCCTTTGGGCCGCCCTGGGGGTACTTAGCTCACGGATCGCCGCTTTTCGTAAGACGGATGGCACTCCGACACAGGCTTCCGTTTATCTGGCTTCAGCCAGTTTTTATTGAGGCACAGGAAAGTGTAAAAAAACAAATAAAACACAAATAAAAAAACCCCCCCGTCTAGCCACAAATATACAAAGAACCGGGCCCCTCTACCAAAGGGGCTGTGCCTAACCCCCACAAATAGTCTCCCCTGGGAAAACTTTGGGGGCCCTTTTCCCCAAGCCTCCCCCGGGGCCAGAGTCTCTCTAAACTCCACACTGCTCCACTGCCCCGGGGGAACAGGCCCCCCCCCAATGCCTGAGGGAGCAGGCTTTTATACCTCCCCGGGCCATGGCCCCAAAAACCCTGTGCGGGAAAGTGGGAACACCACCCCCCAACCCGCAGCGTCCGGGAAAGCCAACCCCTAAAAGGGGTTTGGCCTCAGCCGTATTTCAATGAGTGCCCGCAACCTAATTTTTGCTGACCGACAAAAAACCCGGCTTTCCCCCACCGAGAACAGGCCCTCGGTTTTCACTTTCTACCCCGGGCCCCCCGACCCATTGGGGCACCATGTGACCCCCCCTAAGGGTCCCCCCGGCCACAAATTCTCCCCCAAGGGGAAAAAAGGGCCCAAAACCTTGGTCACCCCCGTACAACCCCTTCCTCCAAGGGGGCAAAAGCTCCAAAACAGGGCCAACGTCTTTTTCTACAAATTTTTAGGGGGGGGAGGGCAACATCCTTACATACAGACATCCCCATTTCACCACCCTGCCAAAGGGCAAAAATGAAATCAAAAAGCCACTTTTTTATAGGTGGCACATGCAAACCTGCTTTTGGAACCTTGAAGTCCCCCCCTTCCCTTTAGCCCGGGGATCCCGACCTTCACAGAGCCTACTGCTGACAAACCCCAGTACCAGTGTTATTTAAAAATTTGGGACTTTTCCCCCCCACACACAGACTACCTTGTCCTTGTGTCCCCTCATTTTGGGTTTTTTCATAAGAAAAACCCTTGGGGTCCCAAAAAACCCCACCCACTTTTACAACCCTGTTAAACACCCAAAACCCCCCTCTCAGGTTCGCTATAAAACCATGGCCTCCTTTTTGGGGGGCCCCCCTGACCCCCCCTGCTACCCTTCCCTTTTTCTACAGGGTTATAAAGGGGGAAGTTTGGGTTTTCATTTCATTTGTCTTTTTGGTCTTCACTGACCACCTTTACCCCCATCAGAGAACACATTCCCCTTTTCACAAACCCCCTTTTACTGGCCCTGTTTAGCAGGGAACCCTCTGCGGGAATGTAAACCGAAGTTTCCCTTTACATCCCCTTTAAAAGCAAAACCCCCCTGTAGGTCCCATAACTACCGGACCTACCACATCTGGATACTTTGGGAACAATTTTTCCCCATATCTTTTAGGGAAAAAATTTCCAAACCCCTCAAAAGCAGAAAATTCCCTTTCCATCTTTAGGATTCAAAAACCCTCCCTGCCCCCACTGGGCACCGTAAAACCCCTTTTTTTTTTTGGGGCAAAAAGCTCAAATTTTCCCTTTTACTACCATCATGCAATCCCCTACATTCCAAATCTCCTCCCCTTTTTGGCGGGGGGGCCCGCTATTTGGGGGCCCCCCCCCGCCCTCCCCCTTTCCCCTAAATCCGGCGCCGCCGTTCCCCTTTTCCCCCGGCGGGTGAAGCAGGGGCAGGGTCCGCTCACCCGCCCGCCCTTTAAATGTGGGGGGGAGGGGGAAGGAGGGGGCGCTCCCTCCCCCCCCTGTAAGTAAAAGGCCCGCTGCAACCCCCGTTCATAAAAGGTTTAAACGGCCGGGAGGGGAAATTTACGCGCAGCGCTCTCCCTTCCCCCTGCGTCGCTAAAAGGGGAACAGGCAGGACCGGCCGGAGCTGCAGGGAGCCGGTCAAAATAATTGGAATTTAAATTTTTTTTTTTTTTTTTAACTACATGGGGGGCCTGCCCCGGGTAAATGGGGGGGGGGGGGGGCTAAACCTGGGTGGCTACAATGGGGGGGAATAAACCTTTGGGTGGCTACAATTTGGGGGGAACTACCTGGCCCGGCTACCCAAAGGGGGCAACTACCTGCTTGGGTAAAAAGGGGGCAACTACCTTGCTGGCTACGGAAGGGGGCAAAATACCTGGCTTTGGGTACAAAAGGGGGAAAAACCTGGCTGGCTACAATGGGGGCAACTACCGGGCTGGCACAAAGGGGGGCCCACCCCCTGGCTACTAAAGGGGGGACAACCGGGGGTTGGGTAACTAAAGTGTGGCAACTAACCCGGCTGGGCCCCTAAAGGGGGGGCTACCTACCGGGTGGGGTAATAAAGGGGGGACTACCCCGGCTGGCTACTAAAGGGGGAACTACCTGGGTGGGTACTAAAGGGGGGACTACCCACCCGGCATTGGGTCTAAAGGGGGACAAACCCACCTGACTACTAAAGGGGGGACTAAAACCCACCCCACTACTAAAAGGTGCAACTACCTGCAATTTAAAAAAGGGGGGACCAACCTGGCTATCAATGCGGGGCAACTACCTGGCTAACAAAGGGGGGCATCTACCCAGCAAAAGAGGGGGGATCTACCTTGCTACAAAAAAGGAAACATCTACCCCCCTGTAAGGGGTACTACCTTGGGTTTTTGGGGGCTACAAATGGGTTAAAAGGGGATCTACCTGGGTTTCCTTCCCAAAACCCCTTTGTATTAGGCGAAATGGTTTTGGCTTTTTGAAAGGGCGTGGCCCCACAAAAAGATGGGGGTGGGCCCCTTCAAATTTTTTCCCGCCGCCCCTTTAAACCCCCTTTCTTTTCCAATTTTTAAAAGTTGGCAACTATGTTGGGAATCCTTGTGACTATTGCAGAAAAAACCAAATGAAAACCCCAGCAGCCAAATTTTTGAAAGTGACCCCCCCTGCACTACAGGGCCCACATGACAATTCTCTTCATTCCCTGCATTGCATAAACCAGATCCAGATCCACTTCTCTGTAATATACGGGTCAGGGCTGCACACAAAATCTGCCCCTTTGGCACGCGTTTTTCTTTACAAAAGGTCCCTTTCCTCACCCCATCCAAAAAAACACCATCATTAAAACTGCAGCACTGACCACACTACAGCAAACCTCCCAACCCTTTTTGAGATGCAAAGAGGGGCACATCACCACCCTCTTTAAACCCACCCCAAAAAAAATTTACATCACACCAAAAACAACCTCTAACCACGCCCCCCCCACCATAAAAAGCCAACTTTTTAGACGGGCAAAAAGGGGGACATTTTCAGGATTTCTTTTTATCCAATGATAAATATTAAGTAATTTTTTAAAAGTAATTAAAAGCGGGGAAACAATCAGATACCTTTTAAAGCAAGTTTTGTCATTTATTGATGCAAAAACTGTTTCCTAAATGAAAAAGAGGGACATTTATAGGCTAAGAAAGGGGCCCGAGGGGACAAGGGTTAAAAAATTTTGGGCTGGGGCCCTTTCCCAAAAAAGGGACAGTTGGGAGGTATTCCCACAAAGGGGGCTAAATCCACCCCCTGAAATTGGGGACCCCCTTCATTTGGGCCCCTAACCGGCCCCCTTCACCCTCTTTCTAGCATCTCCTCAAACACCAGCCGCAACACATTCATGGGCTGCATCCCCCCTTTTCAGGCCATTTGCATTTCCATTAAAATAGGCAAAAAATCTCACTGGGCCCAACGGGGTCAGAACATAACTGCTGGCTCTCCACCAGGACAACATCCCTGTGTCCCGGGCTGCTCTCCCCCTTTTGCAGTAATGCAGATTTAAGCTGTTTTGTTCACCGGGGGCGCAGTAATGCAGCACTCTAGCTGTTGTTCACACAGGGGGGCCCAGTAACTGCACCACCTCTAGCTGCTTTTTACACGGGGGCGAAGAAGGGGGGCTAATTTTTGGCAACAAGCCACCATCCCCTGTAGGCTGTGTGCCCAGGTGGGGGATCACAGGCAAAGTATTTAAACCCAGGAAGAAAAGGGGGGTTTATTTGTTCAACAAAAGAAAGTTTTAGCTCTTGCCGACAGCAGGCCACATTTTGACAAAAAAGCTGCCTCAGGAGTGCTGCCCGGGTCGGAGACTTTGGAAAGGTGGGGGCCAAAAACCGAAAAAAGACATCAGTGGCTTAGCATGCAGGTTCCCCCCCTGCCAGCAGGGGGTATATAAGGGGAAAGGACTGGTAAATTTTGAGCTTCCCCAAAGCCCGCTGTGCAGTACTGAGCCCATCCCCATCTGTTCTGGTACTTCAATATCACAGATGTTCACCAGCTCAGACCGATGATTAAGACCGACATTTTTGCCTTCCGAAGGGGGGTATGGCGTTTCCGGGGGTTGGCCTTGCAATAAAAATAAAAAAAAAAATGGTGGTTTTTTATGCTAGTTTGAAGGAAAAATTGTATAGCTACAAACATGACTGAATAAAGGGAAAGAGTGGATTTTCAAAGGATGTTAAATTTTCTTAGTGGGTTATTTTGTTTTATTTCGTTACGAAAATTTGTGCGATGATAAAGGGGGATGTGGAAATTCCAAAAGTGGAAGCATTTTAAATAGGTTTTTTTCTGCATTTAATAATTAATATTTTTAGTTTTTCCCTTTTTTTGCACAGTTGCTTGTATTTTGCATTTCCCTTGAAAGTTTTCATTTTGATTAATGTTAATAAAATTAATTTTTAAAAAAAAAAAAAGTAACATGGGGTTAAACTCCCACAGGCAACACCGCTGAATGCCCCCATCCATAATTTTACCATCCTCATCACAGCCCCTGCCACGCTTCGGACCTTCGGCTTGGCACAGTCTGGCCCTCCTTTTTGCCACCAAGCCCCAAACATAAATTATGCATATAACTGAAGCCCAACACGGGTGCCCAACCCAACAGAAAAGTCTTCCCGGGTTTTGGCGTATTTTGGGGCATTTTGGTGACTGTCCAACCAAGCAGGGGGGGACTCACCCACCAGGGAAACCCCAGGGATTGCCCCTGCAACCTCTCGGGCCTTTTCCCCCTCCTAAAGGGGGCATTAAGGAGACATTCTCCTGCTTGTGGCACCTCCAACATGATCCCTCTGTGGCAGTGGTAGCGGGCCCCTGGTGAAAGGGTTCCCCACCTCGGGACATTGTTTTCCCCTGGGACTTGGAACCCAGGGCCTCTTGGCAACGGGCACCTCCCCACACATTTCCCCCCTAAAGGGCATCCGTTGCACCTTTTCGTTTGGGTTTTCCAGGCACCGTCTTTTCCAGTTTGGACTCTGCACCTCCAGCAGCAAGGCGTTGTATTGGGGTGAGCCCATTACCTCAACCGCTGACTCTGGTTAATCATGATTCTATGCCTGCTGTCCCCCTCAATTGGGCCCTGGGCTTCTCATTTTTTTCTTGTTTTTGGCAGGGGCCTCCTTTAACGGCGAGCAGCCCCTTAGGGCAAAAAAAAATTTTTTCGGGCCAGCAACACGTTTTTTTGCAGACGTCTCTATATGCAGTTTGTCCCCTCTCCCCACGAGAGCAACAGCTCTCCCCCCCAAAAAAACCCCTGTTTGGGGGTGTGTTCCCTTTGAAGCTCTTACATCGGGCCCCCCGGCCCCTTTAAAATCTTGCTGCAGAAGATTTTTGCACTTGAAACCACTTCAGGTGCCGTGCCCCCAACACTGCGCCAAAATAAATTGTCCCCAATTTGCCCAGGTTTGCCAATTTTCCCACGCTCCACCACCATTGTGATCACTAAACCCCTTTGGGCCGCCTTTTTGGGCCGCGGGGGGTACTTTAGCTCACGGGATCACCGTTTTCGTCAGTGGATGGCCCCCGAACAGGCTTCCTTTTTCCGGGTTCACCAGTTTTATTGAGGAAGGAAAGTGTACAAAACAAATATAACAAAATAAAATCCCCCGTGCCCACAGATATACCAAAACCGCCCCTCTCCAGGGTCTGTGCCTCCCACAGTAGTTCATGTATTTTTGTGGCTTTCCTCAAAACCCCGGGGCCCGAGCTCTCTCTAGCTCCAACTACTGCTCCATTGCAGGTAACGGGCCCCCCGATTGCCTGGAGCAGAAAGGCTTTTTATAGGCTCCAGGGCCATGCCAAAAACATGTGCGGGAACATGGGAACAGCCACCCACCCAACTGCAGCTGTTCCGGGAAAGCCAACCCATAATGGCTGGACATCAGCCGTACTACATATGAGTGTCAGCAACCTAATGTTGTGACCGACAAACACCTGGTTTCCCCCCACCGAGAACAGGCCCTCGGTGGCACGTTTCTCCCAGGTCCCCTGACGTACGCCATCTAGTGGCAGCACCAGGGCGACCGCCTAAGGTCGCCGGCCAAAGGGGACATTGTTAACAGTTGCCCCGGGCCCTCTAGTCAGTGGGGGCCCAAAAGCTCTTCTGCCACATAAGAAGACAACAGTATTATAAATGACGCATAGTAGCGAAGGGGCTCTATTTGCATCACTCTTTGTATTAGCGCCTAGGAGCTTTAGATTATGCCTCTAGCCAGGTGCCTGAGGCAGCGCTCTCTTCGGGTCAGGCCACAGTATATACAAGGGTTAGGGGCCAGACTATGATTGGCGTTTCCAAAACAAGTCCACCTTTTCATTCCCCCACCCTTTTAGTTGACTTTCCTTGTCTGCTTTGGGGGTCCTTTTTTTTTTTTCTGTCACCCAATGTCTCTTCGGGTTTGAGGTCATGGACTGCGGCTTTTTCATTGTCCTGGAAAATTTTTTTTAGATTTCTTTAAATTCATTGTTGTCACCGGGGGGCAGAACCCCAAACAAACCTAATGACTCACCCCTCCCCAATTTACAACCGGTAATATTTTTGGTTTTGGGTTTTCTTATTTTTTCCATTCAAACATAACATCCTGCTGTCCAGTTCATGGTGTGGGCTATGCCTTGGACCGTGGACATGCCCATCCCTTCGCTACTGTGCCCACTGGGGTCCCTGTGCAGGTGCGTGGCGGCCAGTGTCCCTACTGCTGAGTCCTCTGTTGTGACCCCCTGCGGCGGCTTCTGCCAGCAGGTTCAACTCCCCTATCCTCGCCTCCTGCTCGGTCTGTAATCCTGAACACGCCCATTCTATCTGGCTTCTTGTGCATGCACACATGCCCCGCGCGCGACAGCTTCAGTGATTTAAGGGACAGTTCCTATTTACATGTCCAATTGACCTGTGACTCTCCTAATTTAAGGAACTTCCTACCTCTGCTACCATCATTTTGTGGTTTTACTTCTGTGATCTTGACACCTGTCGGCTGTGTAGCTGCTGCTTCAGGTATTACCTGCATTAACCCCAGGTTAAAATTATATTCATTGTTGTTATGGTACTGTATATGTGAACTTGGCTTGGTTCTGGCACAGCATCTCTATATTTAGCTTGGTCCTGGTGCTATAGATTGGTATGATCTTGGTTTCGACAATGTATCTATTACTGGGCTTGATTTGGTGCTGTTTTAAGTACTGGCTTTAGTTATTGTACTGTGCTTCATTGCTAATCTTGATTCTAGTGATGTACAGTATATAGATAATAAGCCTGGTTCTAGCACTATGGACGACATGTATGATCGGGATTTGCGCCCGATTTCTGGCGTATTCTGCGCCTCACCGGCCTGAATCCGCAGTCGGACGCCGGGATGCGATGTTAGGCGCAGCGTTCGCCACTTTCGGCTGCGCCTAACATGAAGGGGCGTGCAATGGCGCGGGTGTGGGCGTTTCTGGGGCGGGACGCGGTCATTCGAAATACTCCGAGGCATGTACGATCGCAGGTCGGCAAAGTGCGCCGCATTGCAGCGCTCGCCAGCTCCGACAGGCAGACCTGGTTGATTCTGGTCTAAATGCTCCGGCAGAGGCGAAGTGAAGCGAGAACGGAACATGAGAGGAAACATAGAAGATCGCAAAAGAAATTCGGCGCTCACGCCCTCCCTGCAGCAGGAGTATGATTTAAAAAAATCAACCTTTATTTGGGGTAAAACATTTTCAGGAAAAGAGCCCCAAACCCTTTAAAAAAAAAAAAAATCACTTTCCAAAAATCTAGCGGCGCTACTTCAGGAATTATGGGTCTTGGGAAATTGCTGGGAAATACAGTAATTCAAAATTCTGTAAGCTTTTCCATTGGTCGTCAGATACCAGCCAATCAGAATAGGAGCGACAGTGACCCATTATTTCCCATTGATACGTATTGACCAATCAAATGAAAAAGGCGGACAGTTCAAAATACAGTAAAAAATGCAGAAAAAGCTGATTGGTTGAGCCCAGGTGGCAGATATGAATCCACCAATCATATGTAGTGCTTCTATTTTGAGTGGAGCAAGAAGCGCGCGATAGAAGGGCGCCCTAAAAGTTATTACTGTCTATGGGAAATATTCTAGTACTGTGATTGGTTGGGGGGAAGAGGGGCTCGTCCTGCTTAGCCAATCAGCGGTTGAGCTACCATCTCAGACTTCTACGGGGAAAAGAAATGCAGAACGAGCTCTGTTTGTGATTGGCTCAGTTAAAAGAGGCGCGGTTATTTGGGCCAATGGGAGAGCGAGCGACGCTCTTATGGGTTTTCTAATGCAATCTGGAATAAAACTGTACATGGCAGAAATCAAACGATAAGACTCCCGAAGTTATACCGATGTGTATATTAAATGATCAATAATATGGGGGTAACGAAAAAAAAAATATTAATGCAATAAAATCATGTTTATTTCTTTATTTTCGTTAGCCAATGATCAATAGTATGGGTGCAACGAAAATAAAGAAATAAACTTAAATTTATTGAATTAATATTTTTTTTTTGTTACCCCCATATTATTGATCATTTTATATACAGATTGGTACAACTTCGTGAGTCTTATCATTTGATTTCGGCCATGTACAGATTTATTATAGATTGCATTAGAAAACCCATAGGAGCGTCGCTCCCTCTCCCATTGGCCCAAATAACGGCGCCTCTTTTAACTTAGCCAATCACAAACAGAGCTCGCTCTGCATTTCTTTTCCCATAGAACTCTATGAGAAGGTAGCTCAGCCGCTGATTGGCTAAGCAGGACGAGCCCCTCTTCTCCCCAACCAATCACAGTACTAGAATATTTCCTATAGACAGTAATAACTTTTAGGGCGCCTTTCTATCGCACCCTTCTTTCTCCACTCAAAATAGACGCACTACATATGATTGGTGGATTCATATCTGCCGCCTGGGCTCAACCAATCAGCTCTTTTCTGCCTTTTTTACTGTATTTTGAACTGTACCGCCTTTGATTTACTTCTCCATAGCTTATAATGGGTCACTGTCGCTCCTATTCTGATTCGTTGGTTTATGCCGACCAATGAGAAGAGCTTACAGAATTTAAATTACTGTATTTCCTGGCAATTCTCTATATCCCAATTCCTGATGTTGCGCCGGTCTCGGCGACAAACGCGTTGTTTGGGATTTGATTGATTTATGTTTATAGAAGGTTTCAGCTCTTTTACAGAGAATGTTTTACACCTAATAAAAATGATTTCTTTATTCATACTCCATGCCGCACGGCGCTGAGAGCAGAGATTTCATTGCCCCGATCTGGCTATAGACTACAATGGGACAAGTAGCTCGCGCTCTGATTGGCCGTGATAGCCAAGCCCCCGCTAGCTCAACCAATCAGCTCTTTTCTGCATTTTTACTGTGTTTTGAACTGTCCCGCCTTTGATTTTGATTGGTCAATATTTCTCCATAAGTTTTAAAGGGTCACTGTCGCTCCTATTCTGATTGGCTGGTTTCTGCCGACCAATGAGAAGAGCTTACAGAATTTGAATTACTGTATTTCCCGGCAATTTTCAAGATCCTAATTCCCGATGTTGCGCCGTTCTACATTTTTGGAAAGGGATTTTATTTATGTATTTTTGTAGTAGGTTTGAGCTCTTTTTTAGAGAATGTTTTACACCTAATAAAGGCGATTTTTTGATTCATACTCCGCACGGACATCTTTAATGATTTCTCACTGTTTTCCAGCCTGTCTCGAATCGGAATACATGTTCGGCGCAGTCCCTTCTGCGCCTAAGTCCCCGCACTGCGCCCCACACACTGGTGAGGCGCAGGGAACTTTTCCCCGCATATATGAGCGCACCTCCTCGGACGGCGAATATGAGGTGCAGTCCCTTCTGCGCCTAAGTCCCCGCACTGCGCCCCACACACTGGTGAGGCAGTATATATGCACTGAGCCTGGTTCTACCAATATGTCTCTATATTAAGTCTTGCTATAGTACTGTATATGTGCAATGAGCTTGGTTCTACCAATATGTCTCTATATTAAGTCTTGCTATAGTACTGTTTATGTGCACTGAGCTTGGTTCTACCAATATATCTCTATATTAAGTCTTGCTATAGTACTGTATATGTGCACTGAGCTTGGTTCTACCAATATGTCTCTATATTAAGTCCCGCTATAGTACTGTATATGTGCACTGAGCTTGGTTCAGACACAACATCTGTTTTTAGCTTGGTTCTGTTGCTGTATATATGTACTGAGCTTGATTCTGGTACTGTAGCTATGGATTACGCTAGATTCAGATGCTTTATCCAGTAACTTTTGTATTTGGGAGCTGTAAGAAAAAAAAAGTAGCAGAGTTGCCACTTTGCATGTTAAATACAGCGTACAGTCTAACTAGATAGGTTATTTCTGGTCTATAGTACTGATGTTAACATACACTAATATTTTAATGCACTTCAAAATTTATAAGTAGGGCCGCATGTATGAAAAGTGTCTAGGTCTAAAAAATCACTTTGTTGCCCATAGCAACCAATCAGAGCGCCCCTCTCATTTTCCATAGCACTATATGAAATGAATGGGGCGCTCTGGTCGGTTACTATGGGCAACAAAGTGAGTTTTACACCTAGACAGTTTTCATACATGTGGCCCATAGTTTTACAATCCCGCTAAACATTCTATACAGGGAGCCTCACAAGTTTGGAAAGTTAATAGGATATTATTGTCATGTACAAAAAATTGTGTTTAGCCTCCATAATAAAATACACTGTATTGAAATATTATCCTTTATAGAGTAAAATAATTTTCCTCGACACACCACGCCACAGACACCACAAGGGTATATCCATGTCAGCCATGGACAACACGTCTTCAAATCTTCATCCCGACCCCTGCAGAGTTACCAACCAACCACTGATCCACCCATAACAAAGTGAAAAAACACAGATACTGCACACGAAACCCCATAACAAAACTCTGAACATCCGTACCCATAAGAAAATACTAATTCTCAATATCCCATACAAAGTGTCAGCCGGGGACGCCCCAATAGGAAAATGCCAACAACATTTTTCATTTTAGCAAAATGCCAACTACAGAAACCCCCGAAACAAAATTGTGGACATAGATGGTCCTTGACAAATACCAATAAAACACATACCCCATGTCGGGAGCCGCACCTGGACTGCTGTGATGTCAGCTGCTACCTCGGCGCCCCTAAATGTGGCTGGAATCTCTGGAGCCTCTTTACCTGCCGACCTCTCTGCACTCAGTGTCACCTTCCTAGCGCATGCACACCGGTCCTTTGTGAGGGCTCTGTGGAGCTCAGCTGCATATTTAAGGAGTCATTTTTCTAACTCCTTTACTTGACCTATGTTGTGATTTTTGGCAATTTTTAGTGATTTTTCTTGTTTGTTATTGGTACCCGATCTCAGCTGGACCTTAGACCTTTGCTATCTATCTGCATCCTGCCCTGACCTTTGACTTTGTCCCTAACTCCTGAAGAACTCCACCGGTCACAACTTTCGGTCTTTCTGACTAGGCTTCCTGTCTACTTTCTTGGTATTGAGCCTGGATGTCAGCTCTCACCACAGGAGACCTCTTTAAAGGGGTTTTGCCACGATCTCATTTCATACCTCCTGCATCCAGCTCTTCAGCTCTGTATCCAGCTCTTATTATTATTATTATTATTCTTTATTTTAAAGCGCCATTGATTCCAGGGCGCTGTACATTCGAGGGGGTTACATACATTACATAAGTCAAACGAGTACAGTGATAAGGGATAATGACAATTGGCACGACAGAGGGAGAGAGGACTCTACCCGCGAGGGCTTACAATCTACAAGGAGGGGGAAAGAGACAGGAAGTGAGGGGCAGACATGTCTGTGGAGGAAGTAGTGACAAGTTTAGTGAAGGTTATAGGCTAGCCTGAAGAAATGGGTTTTCAGGTTGCTTTTGAAAGCTGGTGAAAGTGGAGGAGAGTCTGATGTTTGGGCAGTGAGTTCCAGAGTGTGGGGAAGCACGAGAGAAGTCTTGGAGACGGTTTGTGTGAGGAGCTGATAAGGGGAGAGCAGAGGAAAGGTCCTGTGAGGAGCGGAGAGCGCGTGGGGGCGAGATATTCGGAAATTAGGGCAGAGATGTATGGAGGGGAGAGGTCGTGGAGAGCCTTGTAGGTCAGGGTTAGTAGCTTGAAATGAATTCGCTGGGCAATGGGAAGCCAGTGAAGGGATTGGCAGAGGGGAGAGGCAGAGGAGTAGCGAGGAGAAAGGGGGATAAGACGGCAGCAGAGTTAAGGATGGATTGGAGGGGAGCGAGGGTGCTAGCTGGGAGGCCACTGAGATGGATGTTGCAGTAGTCTAGGCGGGAGAAGACAAGGGCATGGACCAGCATTTTTGTAGTGTCATAGTTGAGGAATGAGCGGATGCGAGAGATGTTTTTCAGGTGGAGGCGGCAGGTAGAGGTAAGGGTTTGGATGTGTGGTTTGAAAGATAAAGCAGAGTCTAGGATTACCCCAAGACAGCGGACTTGCGGCACCGGTGAGAGTGTGGAGCCATTGACTGTAATAGAGAGATCAGGGGCAGGGGTAGAGTTGGATGCAGGCCCGGACTGGCCACAGGGCATACCGGGCATTTGCCCGGCGGGCCGCTGGGGTCCGGGCCGCAGGGCCGGCTCGGATCGCCCAACGAGGGGACCCGTCCCCCCCCCCCCCCCCGGCGGGCCCGAGTCCCGGCGCCGGTCTGTGGCGCGCACAGGGGCCGCAATGGTCGCATCAGCGCCGAGAACCCCTGTACCAGGGGGCCGACAGGCCCCCCCTAGCCACGACGGGGGCAATCACGGAGCCGGGTCACTGACCCAGCCATGCAGCCATCACGGCCGCCGCCTGCACCGAGTGTGTGCGAGCAGCGGCCGAGGCCGAACAGCGGGATCTACTGATCCCGTCTGTCAGCTCCCAGGAGGCCGCGGGCAGGCACGCGATGTAATGACGTCATCGCGTGCCCGCTCCGCGTCCTGCACACTGCTGCGGTGGCCTCCGGGGAAGAAGATAGAAGAGGAAACAGAGACCTCAGGTAAGTATAGTTTTTACTTATTTTTTAAAAACTACGGCCCTGGCTACCTGTATACCTGCCTAGCTATATACCAGCCCTGTATACCTGCCTTGCTATATACCAGCCCTGTATACCTGCCTAGCTATATACCAGCCCTGTCTATCTGTATACCTGCCCTGTCTACCTCTATACCTGCCCTAACTAGCTATATACCAGCCCTGTCTAGCTATATACCAGCCCTGTCTAGCTATATACCAGCCCTGTCTAGCTGTATACCAGCCCTGTCTAGCTGTATACCTGCCCTGTCTAGCTGTATACCTGCCCTGTCTAGCTGTATACCTGCCCTGTCTAGCTGTATACCTGCCCTGTCTAGCTGTATACCTGCCCTGTCTAGCTGTATACCTGCCCTGTCTGCCTATATGCCTGCCCTGTCTACCTATAAGTGGCCCTGTCTATATACTGGCCCTGCCTGGCTACATACTGGCCCTGCCTGCCTACATACTGCCCTGCCTGCCTACATACTGGCCCTGACTGCCTACATACTGGCCCTAGCTGGCTAATTATTGCCCCTGGCCCTACCTGGCTAATTACTGCCCCTAGCCCTACCTGGCTAATTACTGGCCCTACCTGGCTAGTTACTGGGGGCAGACCTAGCTACCTGGCTGATTACTGGGGGCAACCCTAGCTACCTGGCTAGTTAATGGGGGCAGCCCTAGCTACCTGGCTAGTTACTGGGGGCAGCCCTAGCTACCTGGCTAGTTACTGGGGGCAGCCATAGCTACCTGGCTAGTTACTGGAGGCTAATTACAGTGGTAGGCCCTATCTACCTACCAAATTAATGGAGGAAGACCCTGTTTACCTACCTATTTACATGCCACTTATCTGACATTTTTTAATTTATAATTTTTAGGGTCTAACATACGCTGTTTGGGGAATTGATAGGAAAGTGCTAGAAAAGAGAGGAGTCTAAGATGTATTTGTGGTAAATTCTACAGAGACGAGTAGTGACCACTAGAAGAGGACATTGCATGCTGTACCGGACAGAGAAAGAAATGGAAGGGAACGACTCATCAGGGATGATGTCATGTAGGTTTGGGCCAGAAGGAGACGAAAAGTGAAAGAAACAACTCCCATCAGAGATGACGTCTCCTGTGAGTCCCTGCTGCCAGGGGTCATTTTACTTCTGTGTTGAATCAGTGCTGTATCCATGTGATGGTGACCTGACTACTGGTGATGTGATTGGTGGGGTTGTAGGTTATGCTGGTGCTGATGTAGTGTCAGTGTGGGTTGTCCCTGATTGTAAAGCAAATGCACACCTGACTGTGATGAGGGGTTTCTCTGCACCACTGTTTCTTTCGTGCTTGGGTGTAGACTGCTTTCACCCGGAGCGGTTTTGGTGCATTTTTTGTGTAGAAATGTTCAGCATTAACTGCTCTGCCTTTCTGCACAAAAACGCATCAAAAATGCATCAAAAACACTCCGTGTGAAAGCAGCTTTATAGTGTAGTTTATTTTAGAAAGTGGCGAGGTGCGAGAACAAGGGACATTTTGTAAGCGGATATTGTATGTGGGCTGCCGGGGGCTCTGTGCCAGGGCTGATTTTTATTCCCAGTCCGGCCCTGGTTGGATGGTGGAAAGATGATGAGTTCTGTTTTCTCCACATTTAGTTTTAGGAGACGTGATGAGAAGAAGGAAGAAATGGACGCTAGACAGTCAGGGATCCGGGAGCTCTGTGTGCTCAGAAGGGGGCGTGTGTGATGTGACCCAGCAGTATGACATCACCAGGCCTTTTCTCTCTCTAGTCAAAGAAAGGTCTGTTTATGTATAGAGCTACAATGTAGTTCAGATGTTAAGATTTTGCCTCACAGCACCAAGGTCCTAGGTTCAAATCCCTGCAGGAACCAAACCTGCAATTTTTTTTTTCTCTTTATCAATGCACATACCTAATTGAGGTTTCTTTTTTTCTTTTATTTGCACTATTTGACTAATTACTAAGGAGTACAGAGGACAGGAGTAGAGTGACAGCACTTGGGGTCGAACACTCGCTTAGCAGTGAGTGTGTGTGATTACTAAGGAGTAGAATATGGGAGTAGAATGACAGCACCTGGGGTTGAACACTCGCTCAGCAGTGAGTGTGTTTGATTACTAAGGAGGACAGAGGACGGGAGTAGAATGACAGCACCTGGGGTTGAACACTCGCTCAGCAGTGAGTGTGTTTGATTACTAAGGAGTACAGAGGACGGGAGTAGAATGACAGCACCTGGGGTTTAAACACTCGCTCAGCAGGGAGTGTTTTGTGGATTATTAAGGAGTGAGGGGGGGAGTAAATGAAGCACCTGGGGTTTTAAATACA